>JAASAY010000269.1:0-215198 GCA_014822085.1 Fusarium stilboides
AGAAGTAATAATTAAGAAAGATTAGCGCGACTAGGTAGTTAGTATTATAATATATGCGGTAAGGCCAGGTATAATATAAGGACCTATTAGGTAGTTCCGGAGTTATTTAAGTAAGAGTATAATAAGTAGTTTTAATTAATTAGATAGTTTATAGTTATTTTAAAGTAATTTCTATTTTAGAGGCTAAGAAAAATAAATAATTTACTTATTTAGTTGGCTCGCTTATTAACTATATTATGCTATAATCTAATAGTGATTTAAGATAAATTTAGTTACACACCTTAAAAACACAAATAGTTAGCGCGTCCCGACAACCTACGGCGTGCCTTGCGGCTGCTTAGGAAAACTAGCGGTGGGTATGGATGCACAAACGTAACTTATATGTGCGCCAAGACGGTCGTCGATGAGCACAATGGACACTCGATTCCTATGGAGGATCCGCGCTTATGTGCGAGCTGCGCAGCCGACTGGATGGAAACCGAGCTCGAGCAGTGGTGGACAGAGGAGAGTAAATACAAGGAGTGGACCAAAGTCCATAATCTCAAATCAATGCTTTTGGTTAATACCTTTTTCTTTGGCTCAATACTTCAAGTTGTGGTTGGATTATTGTGGATGTCAGATATCTTATGTTGCATAATTATACACACCCGCTAGAAGTATTTTGCCGAGCATTAGATTTAAGTTGTACGATAACAAGTAATCCAATGCTTATTCGATAGTTACTTAGCTAGCCTGCACAACATGATCTAAAGTCCTGACCAACCACAATTAGTCTTGGAGATACACTTTTACCCGTTGGGAAATAAGGGAAGACACATGACTGACTGTAAGATATTGTGAATGCGTTGGCTCAACCATGTAATTTATGCTTTGCGTCTCTGAAAGAGAGAGGACTGCGTCAACAATAACAAAGAACACGTTTCCTTCCCCCCAAATATTGGCCGACAACCCCCTTATGACTGAAACCCCCCAAGACACAAGTGTGAATGATCCTTGTTTTCTGCAACTCAAGGCTGACTGTGATAACACTATTATCCAGCTAAGCTCCCACTGTGGAACTTAATCCTGCTCAAAATGATCATCCTGCTCAGGTGGTGTAGTTAGGAATTCCTCCAGCTTCGACAGACCATAGAAGTCATTCTCATAGGCAGCATAGGCCATACCCTCTAAGGACCAACCCGGAGTTCCGATTTTAAAAAGCTTTTCTCCCTCGCGCATGCAAGCATCAAAGTCAATAATGACGGGGTTATCAGATGGATCCATCATAATATTGGTCGGGTTAATATCATTATGAACAAGCCCTAGACCATGAAGATGTAGGATACCATTTTTGATACCTTGTAGGCAGCGCTGGATATCTAATAAAACCCCAGTCTCTATACGTTCCTGCAGAGTCATAACATATTTGCCAAAACAGAGACCTCGAATACGGTTTTCAACTACCTCACATCCCCAATATTTAGCAATATTAGGATGCGGATTCTTAAGAAGTATTTCGCAAATCTTGGCCTCTTCTTTCATAAGCTCGCCCACATTACATCTGGAATCTGGGTCATAAGCAAGCAGATATGGCCCTTTAACATAGCAATATGTTAACATCTGCTCAGGTGCCACGGTAAGAGACGAGGAAAATTGCAGGTAAAGAGCTTCTTCAGTGATTGGAGTAAGGACTAGTTGGTGATCAGAGGGTAGGTCCAGGTCTTGAGCGAGGACTGTGGCAAAATGATTTGCAATACAGCCAATTGAAGAGAGGTCCATTTGGCCAAGATCAAGGACGTTGCCGGCAACTCCGGAGTGTACAACAAGTCCATTAATGATGGTATAGAAAAGCTCTCCCGTGCTGAGTCTCAAGGACATTTTCATGTGATCGAACACCAGCTCGTCATCTTCTTCGCTCCATGGTTTGTATACTTCATGCATATCGAGGATTTCCAGAGTTGGCAGCTCTGCTGGTGATACGCATGAGGATTCAGAGATCGAGGCGGCATCATCTTGCTCATCAGGTGTCTGAGCCTGCTTGCGGCGCTTTTGAGCTCGCATGTTCGGCAGCACGTCAGATAATGCGTTTGTGTGTTCGGATGAGTGCGTCGTTAAGGCAAGATGTAGTGCGCGATATAAATAAGAGATAGGCAATATCAACGATGAAGTATGAGAGGTGAAGGAAGAACTTCGTCGGCACAGGTGGTAAAGATAGCAGAACATGGAGGTATGGCAGCGGGTGAATGTCATAGCAAATATTTGTGTGCAAAGCAAAAGTCTATTTAAATCGCAGGTGCACATTCAAGCCCTCAAACGTGACCACGCCATAGAATGCTGTGAAACCTTTTTCTGCGACATTACATGAATAAACTCTCTTTTGAACAAATCGGCTCACGCAACCCAAAGGATACGCCAAAAAGGCCATGACAGAAGTTTTGAGCAACGGTACCTTTCCGGTAACGACTATAGTCATAAGCAACAAGACAACTGTGAAAAGCGTCTCTGTAACTGGCAGGGTAAGCCACACCCAGCGGACTTCTATAAAGGGTTCCCTGATATATGCAACACCCTGCGTTGTAGTTATGTTTGAGTTATCGCCACTCTTCTTAGCACGTAGATGGGTTTGTTAGCGTCTCAGTAACGTTGTCTATAAGTTTCTTGATATCTGCGATGAGGAGTAGACCAGTGACGTCAAAAAGAGTTTTCATTTTTAGAAACTTAGATGTGGAAAGGCAGATTGGGAAACTGTCGTTGTCATCTATGTTGAACATGTTCTCCAAGTAAGAATAAAGAAAAGGTTCGTCCACATGGCGATATCACAGGTACGGGTCCCATCCGGTGTTGTATATCTCGATATTGTCTCATTGAGTTTAAGATCGACCAAATCGAGTAACTGGTTATGAACGTTTTGAGACGTGGGATGCGCGGATTGGGCGACGACGGCGGTGTTCGTGTAGGTCTTAGTGCACCCCCTGAGGTCAGGAACGAGGACCTCGGGGTCCGTGAGAACTCGCGAACCAGTATCTGCAACTACCCAGTCATCTTTTCTGTGCCGCATGAATGCATACTGGGCCAATGAGCCATTTCGTCCGCATGGGCTATTTGCGGTTCGTATGCTATGGTTTGAGCGAGAAGCAGGATGGCATTAACAATACTCAAGAGACTAGCAGAGGTCCAGCTATGGGATCACAACGTATATTCCATATAAGGTCATTGTTCTGGTTTTCATTGTTCTGGTTTATATATATATCTCGTGGACTCTAGGATCTAATTTGTATGGTCATGTATGCATCCTTCCAGCACCTAGTGGGTATTGCACTAAGGAAGGTTGACGAGCAAGTCTCGAAGTTTAGGAAACTTGGGCGATCCAAGTCCTGACACCGGATCCCATCCCTTAGCAGCTTTGAAGCCGGGTGTGCCGCACCCAGGATTAGAGCCGTCAGTAATCTATTGCAATGTCAGCTCAGCTCATTATGATCAACTATTCCGATCAACTTACATCTGTAAAGACTTCAGGATGCTGATACAAAATCTGGTTCAGGAAACCAATCGGCTTCTTTCCTGCGAGTATACGCTCATCATTAATTCGATTAATCATGGCTCCGAAGAGAGGAGTAGCGGCACTGCTTCCTCCGCTGACTGTGACTTTTCCAAGTTCTGATATCGTGACGTTGGCTCCCAAAAGCGCAACATCAGGGAATGCACGTCCGGAACTGTTGTATGTTCCCTTGGGGTAGTGAGGGTTGTTAGAGGCGAGGTAACTCGCAACGGCCTTGCGCTGATACGCCGGTTGTGCGTTTATGTTACTAAAGCCACCTAATCAAGGTGTCAGTACAAATATGGGCATAAAAGATGGTTCTGTTCTTACCTCCGGAGTAAAAGTTGTGCTTGGGATCGTAGACCGCAACTTCCTGTGATCTAGTTCCCGTGAAGTTGACCTGTGTCGCTCCAACTGCCGTCACATATGGACAAGAGCCAGGGAAAAGAGCACTGAAAGCCTCCTTCTTCTTATCGTAGGGGTTCACCGCACACGACATATCTGCTTGAACACCGCGATCTCCAGATGCCACAAGGACCGTAACACCACGGAGGGCAAGCTTCATCCACTCATGGCATTGGCGCTCAATGTAATGTCGAGGCAGGCTCGTTTCGTCGACGGCGAACGAGATAGAGACAACGTTTGTTACCTTGTAGGTACCACACATGGCGGGTCCTTGCCACCCCATGAACTGTGGGAATTTGGGATCGAATTCCGGGTCATCTCCTCCGTCATATTTGCAATAGCTCGAATCTACGGCATCGAGGAAGTCGTTCAGAATGCCTCCGCCATTGTTATAAGGGGTCTGGAACATTGTTACGGTCTGTGGGTAGACAATCGGGTAGGCCATCTGAATGTCGAGTAGTTCCTCGCCTTCGACCTCCTCGCCAATTGCTTTGGCGCCGTTGATGCTGTTGACTTTGGGTGTTGTTCCCTTAGGAATGAACTTGGCGTATTTCGCCCAGAAGTCGTTCAGATCAGCCTGACTATAAGGGTCACCAAGCCCATATAGACCCATAGAGTTGTTTGGTGCAGCCTTGGTACCAAGCGGGATGCCGTATAGTTCTGTACAGTTTAGCTATGCTGTAATACTTGCTGTGAAAGTCGGTACTTACTGCGAATGCAAGCAGGAGTCCAGCTTAGGCTGCAGTTAGTCAAGTCTTCAGCTACAGGAAGCTTGTACGGCGGTGGCAGAGGAGCAGGCTTTGACTTGGCTTTGCTATTTCGTTTCGTGATGCCGCCTTTGGGGGAAGAGATCAAAGTGATGAGCTGCACGTCATCCTCCAACTCAGCTGGAACCTTGAAGTCCAAGGGTTCAGGACCAAGTTCTCCAGTCTCAGTGTTTCGCCTGATGTAAATGACTGCACCAAGGAGTTTCTCCAATTGATCGACTCGAGCAGAGAACTCTAGCACGGCAGCTGCTTTTCTAAGTTGGATAGAAGTCTTGTTGATACCAGCCTTGTCGAGCCAAGCTAGAACCTTGGTCTGAGAGCCCTCGCTGGGAGTAAAGAAGTCCTCCTACACGATTGTCAGGCGGGACATAGCGAACAAGTCGAGGATAAAACATACCACACCCTTGTGGTCAAGATAATGGCCGAATGTGTCTGAGGTGGGATCCGAGATGCTCATCAACAGGTCTTCGGCCTCTCTTATTCTCGGTTGATGGAATGCCACAGCGGCACGAACCATGTCGGCGCTATCGGCTTCGGCGACAACCTGCCATTGCGGTTGAGGACGCGCAGAGACGCATTGCGAGCTCAGAAATGCGACAAATGTCGCGCAGAGCAAGCGACTATACATTATAGTGAACTTGCAACAAGACGTTGCTTGTCGAAAAGAACTGTAATTATAGCAAGCTTGGGAGAAAGACAAGTCTTGGCAGACTAGAATTAAAACACCGAGGAATCAATTAACAAAGATAGGGAGGGACGGCAGATATAGCTCATTTAATCTACTAGGGTGCATGGGACTCTTGTGATGAAACGAACCTCGTATTTACAATGGGGGGACGAACCACTTCCGGATCGGGCCTCGTATATACAAATTCGACAAATGAGTTGATAGCAGGGTCTAATACGAGCTGCTAACTTGAGCTATTCGCCGTTCTATCCAAAATGGGTCGTCTAGATCTAGTTCCCCCACACTAAAGTCTCGAGATAAGTACGGATTCGTGATGGTTATTAAATGATATTCCCGGCACTTATGATCGGGGCTTGGCAATACGCGATTGAAGCCAAAAGACCGTCGCTCCCTTTGGGATCGGGGCTTCATATGTGATGCCTGGCGATACCACGGCACTGTATGCATATAGCTAATCCTCAAGTTTTGGTAAAATGGCTGCCGGCGAAAAATCCGACCCGGTGAAAAGTCGATGAATTGGTAGGCAGTAATGGCGTTAATGATACACGCCCAAAAGACTACCCAAGGCCCCGATCGCAAGATCACGACGCCCATCTCTGCGTAAACTCATCCTTCCTCACACTCTTGGCCATAGCCTTCTTAGCAACAACACCCTCCAACCTCTCCCTCACCTTATCCACCTCTTGACCCAACACTTGTATCGATCCTTCAAACTCTGGATCGACAAGCTTGACCTCCCCATACGGACTCTCCGCCAGCACACTATCGCGCAGCAGCTGGATAGCCAATCGAGCGTCGTCTAGACGGGATGTAACGCTGGCCTCGAAGCTATCCTGTGCGTTGCGCACCACATCTGTCGTCTTGCCTGATCTTTCTGTGAAAGCTTGGTTAAGAGCAGAGATCTGATCTTGAATAGACGCTTCTTCGGCTTCGGGTAGTGAGAGGGCGAGGTTGCGGAGGAGGGCTTCTATGGCAGGTTCGTCGAGAATGCCAGATGAGCGACGTCTGTTGCCGCGACGATCGCCGTCGGTGTAGGATCGCATTCGAATAGGCGAAGGGTTTCGGATAGGAGAAGCCGGCATAGCAGCTCTGATGGACTTCTTCTTTTCCGGGGATAGCGATGCGGATACTTCGGCTTTGGCGGTGGCAATGATGGAAGATGCTGCGGCGTTGTGGGATTTCAGAGTTTCTACACGATCTGTGAGGAGAGTTATTCTGTCGACGAGATGATCAAGGCACTCGTTCACGTAAGAAACTGCCACAGCGGAGCGATGTAAGCTTTGTCCGCTTTGGGAGTCCGTAGATTTCAACGCTGGCTCCAAATGTTGCTGCTCAGCCGACATTTGCGCAACGGGGAGAATCTCCGAGTAAAGCGACTCGAGCTCCTCTTCGAGGGCCTTGACATCGTCTTGAGTCGCAGACTTGACATCCCCTGAGCGCTCTGCTGCGAGAATAGCTTCAATGTAGATTCTGTCAAGCCTTGTCCGAAGCGTTTCGACCGTTGTTTTGATCAACCTGTACAATAGTAAGTATTGAGTAGATGATTTATCGGGAGTACAACATACCTCATGCAAGTCTCCCGCAGCTTCTCAATGGTCTTCTCCTCCTCCGGATCCTGTTGATCCAACTCCCAACCGAGCTTCTGCAGACTGGACAATAACTTGTCATCAGACTGGAAGACAACATCGGCTGTCTTTTTGAGATTCGAGCGTGACTCCTTTGCGATTTGCTCCAGATCTGCAACACGATACTCGAGACTCTGCGCCTCACCGTCAACCTAGAAGACAAAATGTTAGATACTACACTTCAAACAACGTGGTGATTTGTGTTACCTCAAAGACAAGCTTCTTCAAAGCATGCTTAGTCTTATCCAAGCACCTCTCTTCAAGGTGCCTCCGTTGATTATCAGCCTCATCTCGTTTCTTCACAAGTCGCGCCAGAGCATCCTGCTGCTGTCGTAGCGTCTCAGTCTGCTTAGAAATCGTAGCCGTCGACCGATTCAACTCCTCTATCGCAGCACGAATATCATCCTCATTGACCGCCTGAACCTCGCCCAAGTCATGCAGATCAGCAAGATGATCGACCTGTCCGCTCTTGTCAAGGGCGGTATACCTATCCAATCCAGTCAGCCGAGACAAGACAGAGACACGGGGTAACGACTCACAGTGCCAGCTCATCACCCGTGAGGAGATGATCGGTCGCGAGATGCAGATTCGCCCACTCGACAAAGGCCGTGTCGTCTAGGGCGTTGTGCACGTCGTCTTTTGCGGCGGGGACGCCGTACGCGCGGGCGGCCTTGAGCAGCAGGGCCTCTGCGCGATCCCTGGGGTTGATATCCATTTTGGTCCTGTGGAATAGCGAAGTGGCGTTTTTCAAGTAACGTTGATGAGTGTGATGGTTGCACAGCCAACGTTCGTCTCCAGCTGTCGATTGAGGAGGATTGATAGAGGGGATGTTCAGCTTTTGTGCTTGAGATCGTACAGATGGAGGTAAACAGTGGCTGAGACGATTGTAGACAAGGTATTGTTGAGTGACGTTGAAACAAAGATAGTAGTTGTCAGCGTACTCAGTCAGACGGTGTACTGATGAGCCGCAAAGATGGTGATTCCAGGTATAGACGTCCAAAGATTCCAGCTGAGAATAGAACAGGTGACGTTCAACACGTGGACTTAGTAATCGGGCCCTCTTTGATCGTTTGTCTGTATTGTGCTGTGTTGCGCCTCTCGTAATCCAGTCGTGATGGTGATAACCTCATGCCCAAACAAACAAAACAAATCGACGCTTGACTAAAAAGACGTTGGACGTCGTCGGCCCAAGATCCGAGACATTGGGCGGTCAAACCCCCTGGGCCCTGCGCGGCACTTTTTTTAGTGGATGCACGGGCTGGAAGTTAGGCGGGGTGTCCCACGGCATCTACTGTAACATCTCCAACGCATCTTGCATTGATGATTCTTACTTTACGAGAATCTGATCATTTGGCGTAGAAAACTGGATTTGAGATCGTAACGGTTGTGCATCTTGGCTTCAGCTTCATGCAATCAATCAGGTTATATGCAGGCGACTAAATGCTGCGCAGAGAGCTATGGCCATATGATGCCCAGCCTGCCAGGATATTACCATCACGAACAACCTCATCTACCCTCAAGATTTCCCAATGATAACTTACACAACTTTCATTGCATATTAGTTACTTCTGCTTCATAATATGATACAGATGACATCAACAAACAACTATGATAAGCCCCACCATCTCTACATATCTGATACACCCCCTCTTCGTCCGTTTGCACACCCGTCCCACGTCCCCCAGCATCGTTCTCCTGATGCTGTGACCCAGGAGAGACACCGTTTAAACAAAGACACTCATCGAACAAGTTCTCTTGTACATTTCCCACACGTTTCTTTCGTAAGTCTCTCGTACTTCAGCCCCACGGGGAATTAAATCGTGTTTCAACCTTACGCTTCTATTTCCGTCCCTCTCAATGACGTTCCTTGTTAAACGGCCCTCGTACCGGGAAGGGAAACGATGTTACAAGATCGCGGAGGAAGCTTTCAAACGGGACAACTTCAGCTGGGTCTCGACGCGGGTAGGTTTTGAAGCCTCCCGCTCCCGTCCTCCCGTCAGATTGGACAAACAACTTGCTTGGTGCAAACAGATACCATGTATCTGTAGCCAATCTTTGCAAGGCCAAAAGCCCCATTTCATGTCGATACTCCTGAGATGCTCGGTAACAGTCCGATCTAGATTGTAGATTTGCACTAACAGCCCGGGTTCCTACATCATCGTCTATCCAAAGGAGAAGCACACATTAGCAGATAGAGTAGTGATCCAGTGTAAACCGACCTGCAGCCGTGGATATGGCGCCATTTGCTGCGGGATGCAATCTGCCAGTGCAAACTGCTGCCAGATGCTATCCACAATGGTCCTTATCACTGCCAACTCTTCTCTCCGCTCACCTTCCCACAACACCTCTCGCTTGATCCTCGAACCCTTTTTAAACATCCTTCACCCTTCCAACTTGCGGAAGGGTGTATCAGTGTGTGACGCCTCCCGAACCAGCGACCTTGTGCTTCGTCTTCACCAAACTGGCTCTGTTCACCGCGCAGCCGTTGCACCATGTCCACCTTTAGAAACAACGTTTCTGAAATCCTCCGCTGTCTCAGACACTCAAATGAAGCCCGCAGTCCGCTTCTCACGAGGCCGTCATGGATACCTTCGACCAAAACACTGTTTCAATCCAACCGAGACATGTCGCTATCAAACCTCTGGAGAAGGCGGTTGATCACCGTCGCGAGCAGTATACTCGAGTTTGGCTGGGTTGTCGTCATTTACCTCATGAGCGAGCTCATCATCTGGGGCCTGAGCAGAGCGTTGGCTCCTGTGAGCCTCGAGTTCTTCTCCTCCATTTTTGGCATGATATTGACGTTTTGCTTTATGGCTGCGGCGTACTTCTGCTGTGCTGGCGTCGATGGTGTATACCAAAGACACATCAAGTCAAAGGTTCATAGCCATAGCCTTTTATGACGAGGACAGCACTAATCGTCATCATAGGTAGATTTCATCAACGTTCATCTCGGCTTGGGCTTTCCCATTCCTCTGGTGATGCTCAACCAGAGCGACATCCTTGGCGGCCACGACATTGCTTGCATCATCGGCAGTTTTGGTGCGTGTCGTGCCTCACAAACGTTCGACTTTTTGCTGATCTCTCTCTCCAGTGGTGACGAACCTTGCTTCATGGGGTATGGTCTTTGCTTTGTCGCTCCTTGCTATGACTTGCGCTGCCAGAATGACTGCTCAAGTCCCCGACGACTTTTGCCTCCCTCAGCCTCTCAACTCGGCCCCTCCGCGAGTCGAAATCAGCTGGCTCTCCGACTCAACCCTGGATCAGGTACCTCGGCCCATGTTTGGCCGTCGTGAAAAGATGGCAAATCAGTCGACACCCGGACGAGATGCAGCACCCTCACCAACGGCAAGCCAGAGGTCATCGATCGCTCTCAAAGAACCTGTTGATGTCTCCCCACTATGGCTCTTCTCGACATCCAACTTCCCTTTGCTCGCTTCGTTCCTTGGCATCTTCCTCATTGGAGCTCCGATAGCTGCCGCTGCCAACGAAGACCGCATTCTCGATGGCTGTGTCCTGTGGTTCGTGTGGGCTCTGACGCTGCTACTTCAACGAAAACTCAAGACATCCAACATTTGTGCCGGCATGTCAAAGCTCAAGAGCGCCCTCGTCACGCTCATGAACCCTGTCTTGTTCACGACCCTTTTTATGACGGCATACACTCGGGCCAAAGCTGGCGCCTATGGCTTCGACAGTTTACCCAGAGTGCTGGGCGACTTCAGCAGCGGCACACCGCTGTACGTCCTTTGGACATCTGTAGCAACAGGCACGCCCCTTTCCGATGGTCGCAGTCCGTGGTTCGGTGCCGGCGATGCTGCGCTTTCGATCCTCGAGTGCGGTATCCTGATATGGGGATTCAAATTGTACGAATGCCAACGCCAGCTTTTCAGCCTTGCTGGTCTGCTCACAGTACTAGTGGCGACCGCTGCAGCAGCCGGCAATGTCTTCCTGTCGGTTCTCGCAGGCAGCGTACTCGGTCTGGAAGCACCCGAAGCGCTGGCGTTTGCCGCACGAAGCACAACTCTGGCACTTGCCAAGCCGGCCATGGCAGCTTTGGGTGGAAACCTTGGCGTGAATGCTGCCCTCGTGGTAAGCAACGGGATCCTTGGTCAGCTATGCTATCCGTTCGTGCTGGATAAGTTGGGTGTGAAGCGAGAAGACAACGTCGGTCGTTCCAGTGAGCTTCCTGCGTCCGACAGCAAAGGCTCGCGCCTGAGCCTCAAGCCTCTTTTGAAGACAGCTCAGTTGGACTTGGCGAGTGGAGACGACCCCTTCACCATTGCTGCAGGCATCACCGTTGGAATCAACGGCGCGGCCATGGGCGTGTCGTACCTGTACGAGACTAAGAGTCGCGCAGCCCCGTATGCTGCTCTTGCAATGACAGTATCTGGCGTCATGACGGTGGTTTTCACAACGGTCGAACCGTTCAAGAGCGTTGTGTTGGGCTTGGCCAACTGACGAGAGACGACTATAGAAGGACGACAGGATAGACGTGGTTGCGTTGATCAATGCCCGGCGTTCAGAGTTATATACTTGCTAAGGGAGACGGATAGACGGGCAAAAAGAGCAAGCCTGGTAGAGGCCAGTTGTAGATGGGTACTGTAGGTTTTAGAACTTGACAGAGCAATGCAAACAATCAAGATGTAATCAAGTTCATCGCAGAAGTGATTCCGACAAAGGCGCAAAAGTCGGCCACATAGAGATGCATCACGGTTTCAAGACGAGGGTATTCTTGAGAGACGACTGGCGACGGGGGAGTCAACGACACGCTCTGCTTTGTCAATTTACACGATCTGATCAATTATATACTTTTAGATTATTCCAGGCTGAGAAAGAGTCAGTCAACAGCTTATGCTGCGCTCGATGCGAAATTGACTTACCGCTCAATCAAGTGCAGACCGCTGGCAGTCTCCACAATTCCGCTCATCTGGCCAGGCTGGAGGCCAAAGGAAGCATCCTCAAATTCTTTCTGCATGTCTCCCTTACCAAAGTATCCAAGATCACCTCGCTTACGGGCAGAGGAGCAGTCAGATTCAGTGAGAGCAAGCTCACCTAGAGTGATGCTACCAGACTTGATCTTTTGCTCGTGCTCCTGGATGATCTGGAAAGCCTCGTCCTTGGAACGAGTGATCTCGGCCTGTACGAATCACATTAGTCAGCCTCCAATTGCATGATTGCAATGTGGGTGTTTGAAGTGCGCGTACCTCTCGCCAACTACTGGGTCGTCGGCTGTCGCGGTGCTTGACCAGGAGATGAGCAGCGCGGATCTTGCCCTCAGGGACGCCGGGGACGGCGCCGGGACGAGAGCCTGAGCTATGGTTGGTAGCCATGTAGTGCTTGAGCTTCTCGGTATCGGTGCCAGAGGGGGGCTCCCATCGCGAAACCTTGTCGGTAGAGTTGAAGTAGTAGGGGAGGTTCTTGGAGTTGGAGTGTCGGACCTCCCAGCCCGGAGGAAGACCAGTGTCAGCCTAGAGCGCAGTGTGTTAGCTTACTGCTTGAAAGGTTTTTGGCCATTGTTGAGAGCATTGTGAAGCAGGCAATGTGAGGTCTCTCAAAGTTCTGCGACGAGGGTTTGTGTTGCGTTATGCTTACCATGTTTACTTTGTTGTTGACTTAAGATAAATGGGAGCAAGAGCAATAGCAAGCTGATGACAGCGTCGTCGTGATATCAATCGTTGGAACTGTCGTCTTGAGTGAAGCAAAAGTTGCAGTCGGAAAGCTGTGCGATGGAGAGCAATAAGATGGATGGTCTACCAGTTAAGGTATGGTAAGCTGGAGCTGATGGAGCTGGGTCCTGCGCAGAAATGGAACAATGACGTGCCGTCCAACGGCAGGAACCCCCGCGCGCGGTTGCCATGCGGCGTTGCTGTGGCGGGCGGGGTTTGACGCGGGGTGTGCTTGCTTCTCTTTGGCACTTCAGTTGGTGGGTGAACCGTCAGCAGCTGTGATAGGTCATGTCTTTGGGGTCGGTACTAACGTTGCAGCGATTCAACCTCTAACAAGCGCCCTGAACCAAGACGCCCTTGCTGGGGCTGGCTGTCTCTGAGCGAGGGATATATCCAACTTGGTAGCTAACTCAACGCATCTGACCCAATGATGAGAAATGCTTACTGGCTTCAAGGTCATGGGACGATCTTAGTGCATGCTTAGTGGGACGATCTTAGTGCATGCTTAGCCAAGGGGTTCATTGTCACCAGATTCGCGGCATCGTTACGAGCCGAAGGCTGAACTTGTATGCTTTGCTAGTGAGACAGCTCTTCTCGATTCCAGAGTATCTCCGAGGTTCCACAGAGTCACAGGTATCTTCTTTCGACTTGAGTCTAAGCCTTCTCTCTTGCGGGGAAGCCAGAGCCCCAAACGAGGCAGATGTTGGTTCGGAAGTTGGTCAGCTCCTGAAAGAATTGGCACTTCGAAACAACCATGAGTGGCTATGGTCTCGTCCAAGTAGCGAGTGTACTCATTCCCGATCTGATTCTAGTATAATGCTTCATATGGCCTAACCTCGTCTTCTAATACTATCTAAGTTTATCAGTCTCAATCTATTGTCATCGATCATTACTTGTAGACACAGCTATCCACTACCCCACTCTTCGTTGCAGCTCGGTAGGGAGAATGCGGAGGTTAATCAAGGTTCGGAACGATATGCAGGTCTGTCAGATGTGTCTCTGGCCCTGATAGGAAGATGAATGTTACCCATTGATGCCGTGGTCCTGGTATCTAATTACTTGCCTGACCACTAACTGCACACCTGCAGGCGGGTCAATAATCGATACTCTGCCTAATTTTAGGATAAGTTGCTATAATAATTAAAACATATTCTAAGCTAAAGATATCCTAAAGTGCTTATATTATTTGATTATCTCTTACCTGAATTTAGGCAGAGTGCCGATTATTTAGAGGACTGCCTGGCCTGGTTTAACGGTATAGTAATGCACGTCGGTAGGGAACCGTCCTTAAATTGCTACATTACGGACAGTTAAGTGTATTCTTACAGTAGCTAGAATGATATCTTTTGTAGGCTTGGCTTATCAAAGCTAGAGATATGCATAGTATGTACGCGGAAGCAGTGTGCTCAGCCGTCACCCAACGGCACGTATCGTGAAGCAGTACCACTAATGTAACTCGGGATAGCTGAGTTCATAGTACCTTGAGACGTTTCGTGCAAACTGCTCAAGTTTAGTCGTCAGAGCGATTTCGAGAAACTGTTCTAAATGGAACAGACTGCCGACCCACGTTTGAGAATGGTCATGGAATGAACTTGCAAGTCAAGCTCCACTCCACACTATCATCTTGATCAGCCCTCTCGACTGAAGTAATAAAGAATGGTGCTGCCGGTGTCCCGTTGCGTGCCATGACTGGGTACATATCTATATTCGTGACTGAGTCACCGTGAGGCTTTCCGAGTTCCATCGCACCGTTAACAATATTTCCATGGCGCATGATTGGGTGGCTACGATAATGAACAGGACAAGCACTCATCGCTGGGTAAGAAAGGTTGCAATGAGACGCCTGAGTCATTGGTTTTAAACGTATTTGAATATTATTATGCAGTCATCTCGAGAAGTAGGATCAAGAGCAAGTATACGTAGTGAAGTGTCTAGGTACTATAGTCTGTAGAGATGCATGGCGGTGAATGAGCGTGAGATTGGTTCGTAATATGAGTGAAAGCATCCATTGTTTCAGCAACACATCGTAGATCCAAGCTAAGTAAGCAAGACTTCTCACCTATGAATCGACAAGTTTTGCCAGTGGATAATATTTGGTAGGCTGTGTTGGGTATAAACCAGACTTTTCTTCACATAAAGGGAAGCCTGCGATGGACCTAGAAACAGTACTTTGTTTGATAAGCACGGAGTTTTCGTCCGAGCACTATTGCGGATTTCCCTCAAGGCTACGTAACATACACACGTGGACGTATCTCAGGCCCTATGCTATTGATCGTGTCTCAAGATCCGCTTTCGTGCGATCGTGATGGTCTCGTGGACCTCACCTAACCCTCCATGTGCCACACTTATTGATCACTTGTCTACACCATTACCGGCACACTACGTTGGCAAGGCCGGAAAAGCATGTTCCTGCGTCTTCTGCGGTGTTTGTTGTTGGCAAAACGCCATTCCATGCGTGTCTCTTATTGTATGCATGCCATTCTAGCTCACCTTTTGCGACGGAGGTTACATTGTGCCTGATCAAGGCTTGTAACGCACAAGAGAACGCCAGCGAATACTTGGCTTACCTACCCTTGTCTTTCAATCAAAGATTCTTGATCTGTTCAGAAATCCAAAAGATAGCCAATCATCATTCGTATTTCCAACTTCTCACTGCGATGTTCTTTAATGCACGCACAGATTATCTATATGGCTGCCTCACAGGATGACTGACTCCAATAAGGCATCACCGCCCAAAATTCATGAGTTGACGCTGAGGGCGTGAGTCACCACAAATAACCCCTGTCAGAATCCGTCATCCCTGGTGTTTTTGCCTTGCCACTCGAGGCGCGGTAATAGACCGTGAAACAGAGGAAAAGGAGACAGCAATAATAGGGAGTTTGGGAGGGAATTCACACTCTCGTCTCAGGCCCACGTGTGACCGCCCACACGAGGTCGAAAGTACGCGTTGAATAACACCTGTGCCTTGGTTTGTCCAAGTCACTTGCTACTACACCTACAGTACAAAACTCGACTAGCCGCCAACCTTGTAGCTTTGTTCCTTTTCTTCTGCTCTGTAATTTTGTTCTCATCCATGTTCATATCATACAATCAATATCTGAACAACGCTCACAAAGAACAAGCTCATCAACTACGTACTTCATAGTTCATACAGACTTTAAAAGTGCGGTTGGCTTCCCGCTTACAAACTCTACCCAACACAACCCAAGCACGCCCTGCAAGGCAAGCAACCAAATTCAGCAAAGAAACAGTGGGGCAGGATTTTCAACGCGAAGCCCCCTCCCACTTCCACTATTTTCCACGCTCGCCGCCTTTCATCAACTTTCTTCTCTTTCTCTCTTCACCATCAACACCTCGACCTCTTTTGAGCGACAAACGATATCTCAGGCTCGCCACTCTTACTCACAGCTAGAAATACACGAGTATTTCAGCTTCGAAACTCGCTTTCGCACAAACAATAAATCATTCTGTTCAACTTGAACCACCCCTACAACCAAACCGCTACCGACGAAATGGCGACTCCCCAGTCTACCACCTCTTATGAGGGCGCCGAAGCCGACAAGAAGCTCGAGCAGATTACTTTCCGTTTCTGCTCCGAATGCTCAAACATGCTCTACCCCAAGGAGGATGAGGATGCTCACAAGCTGCAGTTTACCTGCCGAACATGCCAGTACACCGAGGACGCCAAGTCTACCTGCGTCTTCCGCAACGT
The DNA here is from genome assembly GCA_014822085.1 of Fusarium stilboides. Taxonomy (NCBI): domain Eukaryota; kingdom Fungi; phylum Ascomycota; class Sordariomycetes; order Hypocreales; family Nectriaceae; genus Fusarium; species Fusarium stilboides. Next base: position 16,378 of record JAASAY010000269.1, read on the forward strand.
TCTCAACACCTCGGCCGGTGAGACCGCCGGTGTCACCCAGGATGTTGGCTCCGATCCAACGGTTAGTGACCTTCCACCTGTTCTCTGCCACGGTTGTGGCGGAGTCATCCTCTGCAACACCTGTGGCAAGCCCCATTGCCATATGGTCGCCTCCTTGAACAACGAAGTCAGTCAGCCCATCACGGGCATGTGCCAGTTTACCTTGCCATGGGAGGATCCTTTCGCCGAGTACGATGAGGAGATGATGGACGAGGACTCCGACGACACCAAGACCGAGTCTGATGGCCTCTCCGACGTGAGCGAAGAGTTCCTCGACGACCTCTCCATGCACTATGAATCGTGAGCGATTTACGACAGTTATTTATTCTATCACGACCATTATCTACATGACGACACGACTGGCACGACCATCATCTATTTTTGGGCTGGCTGGCACATGCCCTGGGCTTCTGGTGTTATAGATCCGGCGGCAGGCAGTTGGCGGCCGACCGCGACTTGTACAAGTTGGAAACAGCAGTTGGAGCTCGGGTGTCTCGCGTCTTCTTTGGAACCCGCTTGTCATCGCTTAAAGACTGCTGGCTGACTTTATTTTCTTTTGCGTGCTGCAGCTCCCGCGATCTACAAAGACCTGCCCCAGTTGCCAGCACACCGAAGCCGTATTCTTCCAGTCTCAGCAGCGAAGCGCCGAAACTGGTATGGTAAGTTGATGTCTTTGTCCGATCGTCGACCAGCTTACTAACTTGTGGTAGAAACTGTTCTACGTCTGCTGCGAATGCGGTCACATTTTCACTTGAGCGAGACCTTGTATCGATACCCAGACACCGACACGTCGCTGTCTAAGATGTGGAGGAGGCTCGCATCATCATTTGTATTTGGCATGGCGTTTAGAGAAGGTTGTGGCAAGGATCTGCCACCGGCGCCGAGGGTTTTAGAAAGGAACTGGAACTTGTATTCTATGGATGATCCTGTATTAAACTGCATACTGCAGCACATAAGCTTGGAGAAGCAATTCAAATATGGACAAGCTGCGATTCGCAGTCTTGTAATATGATGTCCCTATGATAGTCTCATTGTGATGATTTAAATATGATGCATTACACAACTGTAGTGATTCCGTGAAATGTTGAGAGCTGAAAGGTGTCTTTATTCTCGCATCAACGCCTCGCAAATGCCCGAGTATAGTATTCGTAATTGTACAGTATTCCACTCGTACACGGCTGTTATCAGCCAACCCCGCTCCCCTGATCTATCCTGTTCTTTTGTACATGACCGCCCATCCCCTCGCTCTCACAAACTTGGTATTCTAATTCTTTATGCCTGCATGGGAGCCATTGAGAGAATCTTGCTCCACTTCTTGCGCTTCAACTCCGCGCCGACAGCACCGTTGATACGTGAGCCAACCGGGTCGCCAGCCTTGTTCAACAGAACACAGGCGTTGTCGTCGAACTTGACGACGGAGCCGTCTCGGCGCTGTGTAGGGTATCGGGTTCGGACAACGACGGCATGGCGAATGTCACCTCGCTTGACCTTGTTGGCGGCAGAGATACCGGCCATACCACCGGAAGAGCTACCACGCTGCTCCTGGACAACGACGACAACACGGTCACCTGGAAAGGGGTTAGTTATCGGTCATCGAGTCGCTGAGGGGCCGTATATCGTAGGAGGGGGTTATCGTACCGATTCGGGCATGTCGCTTCTGGCCGACGACCAGGACGCATTCGACGAGGGCAGCGCCCGAGTTGTCGATGCAGTTGAGCATGGACTATCAAAGTCAACATATAGATACAGTAACATTGATGAAGTGCACATACCTTTAATTGAATCATCTTGACTGTGTATCCACGTGCGCGGAGGTTCAATAGCTCTACTCTCACCGCGGTCCAACTGGGGATATCGTCAACTTGCCCAACTCAGTCGTTGAACTTTTCGAACTAGCATCACGTGCTCGCAGCCACAGCTGAAAGTCAAAGCCACACAGCGAATTAACACAGCCCCACCCGTCGCCTGGCCAATGCCCCAAACCGGCTTCGATTCAGGGAAGGAGGAACAAAGCAAGCCCCCCCTAACCTCGAAAGCAACAAGCGAGCTACCATGTCATTCCACCTTGATCAACACTTCCCTCCTTCAAGCCCGATTCCTTGAGACGACACCCGCTGTACCATCACTTTCTCTCACCAAAGTCTCAGCCTCGTCTGGTCTTTTCTTCCATCGACTATCGTTCCTTACTGAAGAGATTGAATCCCCACTGCTTTGCTCAGACTATGACGTTGCGGGACTGGATGAGCTGAATTCGAACAACAACGATTGACTGCAACTTTCATTTTCACATTCACCGACCTCACTCACAAGGAGCCGGAAGCCTTCAACTCCGGTATAAAGAAGGAGTCGGTGATTCAGCGAGCTAAGGATCGACATCTCCGCTCTTTTTTCGCTTGGGCAGCTAGTCTCGAGGGACACGTACTCTCCTTTGTCTCTTCAGCAGCAGTTCTACACTGCAAGACAGTCTTGGAGGAGGATTCGAATTAGGCAAAATGCCTCCCTCACAGAATGCGGCCACCAAGAAGCCGCGCATGACGTTGGCTCAAGTGTCAGCATATGATGACATCCTCACCGATGCCCTGGTCGATCATGTGAGTGGTTTATGGCAGAGCATCGCATATGAGGGAATGCGACTCTAACACATTCAGGTCTTTTACTGGACAACAGTTCCTAAGAACCGCACATCTTACCACCCTTCTAGAGGTGTAAGGGAAGAGGAAATCACCAAGATTCTGCAGGAGGAGGTCGTTCTCAAGAAGGATCTGGATTCTGCTGAAAAGCGATTACTGGAAACAAACGGGCTCAAGAGATTTCACAATGGATTGAAGACGGTCAAGGAGAAGGAAGATTTCCGACGACATCTGAGGCGATATGTTCAAATTTATTCGCCCGATTGCCCTTGGGAGGTCAGCTCGACGAACCGATACACGATTGTCACCCACGAGGCCTCCGTCACGGCCAGACGAGCCATACGGCGCAACGAGGCCATCAAGTACCTGTCCGGTGTACAGGTCATCATTACACCAGAGGAAGAGAAGCAGATTTCATCTCAGAAGAAGGATTTCAGCATTGTTGTCAGCTCACGAAGCAAGTCCACCAGTCTGTTTATGGGACCTGCGCGATTTGCGAACCACGATTGCGATGCCAACGCTAAGCTTATGACAACGAGCCATTCAGGAATCGAGATTATCGCAACAAGACCGATTGAAGCAGGAGAAGAGATTACAGTTACCTACGGAGAGAACTACTTTGGCGAGAACAATTGCGAGTGTCTGTGCAAGACCTGCGAGGATCTTTTGAGGAATGCGTGGGAACCGGAAGAGGGAACAGAGCCCGTGAAAACGAGCATTGAGCAAGGGAAGGCGGATGGTTATTCACTCCGACGACGAAGAAGGGACGATAGTATCTCTGGCTCCTCACGGACACCATCAGTTACAGGTGACAGGCGACCACGAATTACGAAAGCGGCTTCAAGGGGATCACGTCTAGCCCGTGATTCATCGGCTGCCAGATCTCCTCCAGTCGAACAAGCGAATAGCCGCAAGCGAACACACGATGCTCTAGCCACACCGCCCAAGACACCAGCAAAGCGGGTCAAGCGTTCAGTTGAGTCGATTTCCGTTCCTGCAGACGATTCGTCTTCGCGCAGCACATCTATTACTGCCAGTGAATCGTCAAGTGGTATAGTCGAGACAGATGTCACATCGCCTGAGAAGGAGACACCGGAGCCTATGGTTCAAACACCGTTGAAGGGAACAGCCAGTAAGAGCAATGGGCAAAGCAGAATTGGTGTCGCTCCGGTCTCGCCGCAAAGCACCGAGGGTTCACAATCACCCCAACAAAAAGCAGAAGCAGCGACTAGACAGTCGAGCAGTCGAAGCGGCTTGGAGAGTATGTCTATCCAGGCCATACTCAACGCTCCACTTGAATCTGAGTCCGAAAGTGACCCTGAACCCGAGAAGACCAAACCAGCCATGGTCATCCCTACACCAACAGTACCGATTGCGACCAGCATTGAGACGGTTGAAGAGGGTCAAGCTGCTGATGAGGAGGATCAGCCAAAGCGCAAGAAGTATGAGCGTCGTGTCTACAGGCAAGCCACGCCTCCATCTCGAGTGCGAGTCCCTGGCGACTACCTCCTTACACCGCTACTATTATCAGAGCCTGAGATGGCCTGGATTCAATGCACCATCTGCGACGATTATTTTGTACAACAGAACGCATACTTTACACGGGCTTCATGTCCTCGCTGCGAACGACATTCGAAGCTTTACGGGTACATCTGGCCCAAGACGGACAAAGCTGGACCACATGACAAGGAAGAGAGGATTCTCGACCATCGGACAATCCATCGATTCTTGGATCCTGATGATGAGCGTAAAGTCAGAGGTCGCAAGAGTTTTGGAGCCTTCAAGACAGAAACAGAAGAGGCGGAAGAAGAGTTTGAACGGGGGCGAAAGCGGCATAGCACAGCTGGCGTGATTCGTAAGATGGCTCCTGGGATTGAGGAAGATACATCGGGAAACCGAAGAAGTGGACGTTTACGTAGGGTAAACAGCAGGTTGCTTGATCCATGATTAACGTGATTAACGTGGGGAAGTTAGCTTTGGAGAAGAAGTCGGACCGAACATGTGATTTGAGGCGAGCGGATTTATAATTGTATATTTATTCTACAGCATGAGCTGGGCCAAGTCTTAGTTTAGATAATTTGACCCACCGTCTAGACAACAACGTTATTTATTAGAAATGTTTCATGCAGTCGAACAGCACATCGCCCGCTCCGAGATCAATGCCGACTTTTTTAATTCGCGCCCTACGCATTATGTAGAATTTTCTGTTGAGTTTGAATGGCCAAGATTTCTAATCCGCAACGTCATTGACCCATAGCCATTTGATATATAAACTGTTATTCCCCGGTGCTGTACTAAGGTTTTAGCATTCATTCAGTGTACATCATCCCAACTCATCGCAAGCAAACAAACAATCTCACAATGGCCGCATATCTCACCAAGCGAATCGTCCACCCTCACCACGGCATTCCCGTGTCGAGGCCCGAGACGCCCGCACCCGCAAAGACGGAAAAGTGCAGCCATCCCATCCCTAACAAGGCTGCAAAGGGCGTTCCCTTCTTCACTCCCGAGCAAGATCCCCCAGCTGGCTTGGCCGTCAAGCCCGAAGACGGGCGACCTGTTCCCAGACTTTTCCAGCCTCTCAAGATTCGCAATGTCACGATGCAGAACCGCATTTGGGTCAGCCCCATGTGTCAGTACTCGAGCCACGAGGGATTCATGACGCCTTGGCATATCACCCACTATGGTGGCATGGCTCAGCGTGGTGTAAGTGGCGTTAATCTTATGCTGTTGAGTAATCCAAACTAACATTTCTGTACAGCCTGGACTTATGATGCTCGAGGCAACTGCCGTGCAAGCCAATGGCCGTATTACACCTGAGTAAGTTTACCAAAAACTCATGAAATTATCATGAACTTGATGCTAACAAACCCAGGGATGCTGGTATCTGGCTCGATGCCCACATCGACACTCTTCGCAAGAACGTCGACTTTGCTCATAGCCAGAACGCCAAGATCGCTATTCAACTCGCTCATGCTGGTCGCAAAGCCAGCACTGTTGCGCCTTGGCTCAGCGCCGGCGCAACTGCCACCGAAGAAGTCAACGGCTGGCCTGATGATGTTGTCGGCCCCAGCACCGAGCCTTTCAACGAGCACTACCCTACGCCTCGTAGCATGACCATCCAGGAGATCGACCAGCTCAAGAAGGACTTTGTCAAGGGTGCTCACCGCGCTGTCGACGCCGGCTTTGACGTGATTGAGCTTCACTTTGCTCACGGTTATCTCGTGTCGTCGTTCTTGACCCCTGCTGTCAACAAGCGAACCGACCAGTACGGCGGTAGCTTCGAGAACCGCACTCGTCTGGCTCTTGAGCTCGTCGAGGAAGTCCGCGCTGTCATTCCTGAGACCATGCCTCTATTCGTCCGCATCAGCGCCACTGACTGGCTCGACACCAACCCCGACTACTCCGGCGAGACCTGGACCGTCGAGGAAGCCGCCAAACTCGCCGAGCTGTTCGCCCAGCGCGGCGTCGACGTGATCGACGTTTCAAGCGGCGGCAACCACGCTGCCCAAAAGGTCCACGGCGGACCCGGTTACCAAGCCAAGTTTGCCAAGCACATCAAGAAGGTCGTCGGCGACAAGCTCCTCGTCAGCTCTGTCGGCAGCATCAAGACTGGTACTCAGGCCAACGAGATCATCACCGGTGGAAAGGACGAGGATGATGTGCAGATTGATCTCATTGCTGCTGGACGCATGTTCCAGAAGAACCCCGGTCTTGTGTGGGCTTGGGCGGAGGATCTGGATGTTGAGATTCAGCTTGCGCATCAGATTGCATGGGGATTTGGAGGTAGGGCTACTAAGAAGAGGGATCATGTTAAGATCAGTGTCCCTTAGATGGTAGATGGTGGTTAGAGGGGAGATAGATGGAAATGGAGTACTGGAAGGAGTTGTTTATATGAAAGAAAATATGGGTTGATAGAAGTTGGTGATAAGGAGTTAAGAATGGGAGTTTATCATTAATACAAAAAATTAGGTAGATAGTCTAGCACTATCTCAAATTGAATCAAGACTGTACTGGCATATACTCAAGAAACGACGTATTGAGCTGGGAACATGTGTCTCTTGATTGCAAAGTGTATATCCCCAAGTACTCCTGAGTATATTAAGAGTTTGGGAAGTCTATTTAAGACCTTCTTCACTCGGAGTAAGGGATGACACATACTAATATTTTTGTAAGCTTGATTGGCTAGATTTATAGTGAACGACGTTGACCAGGCATGCTCAAGAACGCTATCCCGGAACTCCCAGATAACAATATTCATGACCTTATTTCTTCTCTATCCATTCCTGTTCTGACTCCCATCGTCCTTCTTCGACTTGTTTCTCTGTAATGATTGGCTTTTTCTCATCAACCTGCAAACCCAATATGAGCTCACCAATGTCCAAATCAACCTCTTCAATGACTCAACTTACTTGATATCTTACTTCGGTCGGTGCAGTAAAGGCTTTGTTGACAGTAGCGCACATGTCGTTCTTCCACTCTGCCATACGAGCTTCGAGACCAATATATAGTGTGTAGGCGGGATGCATCGCGACTGATATCACAGATAGTAGATTTTGACAAGTTCAACTTCAATGTAAGATGAGGTAAGTTGAACAAAGTTATTCACCTGGGAATGCGTTCACTTTAACTGCTTATTACGGCCCGCAGCGTAAGCGTCAGCATTACCTTGGTCGTCGTGTTGCAACAGGTAAGCACTGTATCTTAGCCGACTTGCTGAGTGAGCTTATGGTTCCAGTATAACATAGCCAAACGGAGATGATGGCGGTTTTAGTAGGGTAGGCTGGGCGTAAGCATGTCCGGCCAATAACGGAACATTCGCGTATGCAGAGGCGGATGAGTTGCATGATCGGAATGATTGTGTATGATTTGATTTGCCAATTCTATTTCTATAATTGTGTCTTGATGCAGGTTTAAATAGTTGTATCAAGCTGATGCGCCTGCATGTAAAGGCAGGCGGTCCAGCAAATAATCGGGACTATGCTAAGCTTTAGGTAAGAGACGATAAGAACATCAAGCACTTTAGTTAATTCTCAATCTAAAGTAACGCGCTACTCATCAGAGCAACTTGTCCTAAACTTAGGTAAAGATCTTGATCATTTATTGAGCCGTCAGTATATCATGTGACCCTCTCACAACGATTACAATAGGCCATAATAGTGATACAACCCTCTTGCAAGCTGTGATTGCATACAAGGTAGGAACCTACCGGCTTCTGTTCCCCAGTAATATACTCATTGTGTCAAAGGGTTCGGTGGAAAGCAATCATTTCTTCCTGTTTCAAACTCGCGTACTTCACCGTTGAACGACGTTGTGGTGCGCTTCGTCATTAAAAGACAACGGCAACAGCTCCAATTTAACTTTAATTTAACTTCCATCCAGCCAGCAAAACTCACCTGTACATAAAGCAAGATAAACTTTTCGTGTAATTACTTGCATAATCCTTGGCGTCCCGTTGATCGCTTGCAGGTAAAGCAAAGTCCAGGGTAAGCATCGTGCCAAGACACCAGCTGAGGTAGGACGCGGGGGCGGAGTGAGCTAATGACTCTACGGCAAAGATAAGCAAGGGTATGAGCGTGCCTGGCAGGGCAACCAAGCTAACCTGAGCTAAGAGCTTCAGCACCTCATAACGTCACAAGCTTGTATCACCTGGCCTGGGACCAAACCCTCCTCTTACAACTTCATCTCCTCCCATAAACAACGCAACATGACAACAAAGGGACTCTGTTTGGCCGCCGTCACGGCCCTTTCAGGCGTCTCGGCTCTTCAAATCCCTCTCAATCTTCAGGTTCCCAAGCTCTCATGGAGTCCTTTCAGCGATGACTTGCCTTTGATCGATACCAAGGAATTGCAGAAGAGCATCAAGCCTGAGAACCTCGAGGCTAGAGCTAAGGATCTCTACGAGATTGCGAAGAACGGAGAGGATGAGTACGGTCATCCTACTCGTGTTATCGGCAGTGAAGGTGAGTCGGCCGAGATCGGACATGTTATCATGAATATACTAACGGTGCAAAGGTCACCTCGGCACGCTGTCATACATCCACGCCGAACTAGCCAAGCTTGGCGGATACTATTCCGTCTCCAACCAGCAATTCCCTGCGGTTTCGGGCAATGTCTATGAGTCGCGCCTCGTCCTCGGAAACTCTGTGCCCAAGGAGGCCTCTCCCATGGGCCTGACCCCTCCTACCAAGAACAAGGAGCCTGTTCACGGCGAACTCGTTCTCGTCGACAACGAAGGCTGTGAAGAGTCCGACTATCCTAAGAACCTCGAGGGCAACATCGCTCTTATCCTCCGTGGCACCTGTCCCTTCGGAACCAAGTCGGGCAACGCCGGCAAGGCAGGCGCCGTTGCGGCCGTTGTTTACAACTACGAGAAGGAAGAGGTTCACGGTACTCTGGGCACTCCCTCTCCCGACCACGTCGCTACATTCGGACTTGGAGGTGATGAGGGCAAGGCTGTTGCTAAGAAGCTCAAGGATGGCGAGAAAGTCGATGCTATTGCCTACATTGACGCCGAGGTCAAGACTATCTCGACCACCAATATCATTGCCCAGACCCGGGCCGGTGACTCCGACAACTGCGTTATGCTTGGTGGCCACAGTGACAGCGTTGCCGAAGGCCCTGGCATCAACGACGATGGTTCTGGCAGTATCTCTGTCCTCGAAGTCGCCGTTCAGTTGACTAAATTCAGAGTCAACAACTGTGTCCGATTCGCCTGGTGGGCTGCCGAGGAGGAAGGTCTTCTCGGATCTGATCACTACGTTGCTGTGCTGCCTGAGGATGAAAACCGCAAGATTCGCCTCTTCATGGACTACGATATGATGGGCAGCCCCAACTTTGCCTACCAGATCTACAACGCCACCAACGCCGCGAACCCAGCTGGTTCAGAGGAGTTGCGCAACTTGTATGTTGACTGGTATGAGGAGCAGGGCCTTAACTACACTTTTATTCCTTTTGATGGTCGTAGTGACTATGATGGATTCATCCGTGGTGGTATCCCGGCCGGTGGTATCGCTACCGGTGCCGAAGGAGTCAAGACCAAGGAGGAAGCTGAGGAATTTGGCGGAAAGGCTGGGGATTGGTATGACCCGTGTTATCATCGTAGGTGAATTCCTCCCTTTTCAATGGTGTCGAATGCTAACATATTCACGTTTCAGAACTTTGCGACGATCTCAGCAATGTCAACTACACAGCATGGGAGGTCAACACCAAGGTAAGTCGGCCCCACATTTCACCTGACAGCAGGACTGACTTACTTCACAGCTTATTGCTCACTCCGTTGCTACATACGCCAAGTCGTTCAAGGGATTCCCTGAGCGATCTACCGAGGCTTCTGTCCAGAGTCAGACCTACTCTGACAAGACCAAGTACCATGGCAGCAAGCTCTACATCTAGACGTTGGATTTCCCAGAGAAACATGACGGCCGGGGGGTTAAGGGTGTAACAGTAGGAGCAATTACAGGTAACCCCAAGAGGAGATGAGTTCGACCTTCAGGGTCTTAGGTTTTAATAAAACAATACCAAGTCAAATACACAAAGCCATTCTCAGGAGTAGACATTGCCTAGCTGAACGACACTGTAATCTAAGTCAGCGTCTACGTGTTCTACTTCGAAAGCCTTGCACACTGATCTGGTAGAATACGACGTGAAATAGAGCGTGGTCCAATTAAGCCTCTATATGAGACAAACATATCGAAGACATGTATATATAAGTACATGATATGTTTCCTCTCGAGATAACTGAAGTCTCAAAATGAAGATTTGGATCAGATGTCTATTGTTAAGGAAACTGCATGTATTTCACTCCTACCGATCGGATCAACAGGGCATACCTGCGCAGTGAGAATCTTCTGTTGTTGGAATAGCTTGGTCATTGTGTATCTTAGTAGTTTAGACATGACTTGGGATATGAGATGTGATGTCTGTAAAGTGGGAAGTTTGTGTCAAAAGGAAATGATCATGGGCGTGAGAGTAAGAGACCAATTGTTTCAGTGGGATGTCTGTCCTGAACCAAGCCATTCAAAACAGTTGCAGCCATACTCTCTACATACATGAAAAGACTTCAGTGACTCGCAAGACTGAGGTAAGTTTATATGACCAAGAAGGGAGGATGGTTCCAGAAGCAGGATGAAACTAGAGCGTAGAACCACATTAGCGTGTTGAAAATCCGAATTGCTCTCACTTGGTACGCACCAGGTCGACAAGTTCTGTCTAGAAGCTTCAGGTTGCAACGCCGCTTCACAACTTGTTACCAAACGTGCCACTGATGACTGATACTGCTGAGTTTGGCCATGAGTTCAAAAGTCTGGTATTATTCTGCCCACCAAGTTTGGTTCCAGAGCTTTTAGCTGAGAAGAAGTTTCACAAGTAATACTTGGCATAAGTGGCTATATGTGATTTCTGCGCGGGATGCAAGTCGTGAGAATAATGAGAGTAAGATTTGGGGAAGCCAGATTCCGTAGTGACTTCTATGTGTTGTCCAGAAACCTTGATATGGATTGTAATATATTTAAGTCTTAGAAATAGCGTAAGGACTGACTTAAATGAATAAATATAAAACGACTCAAGAGAATAGTAGAGTTAAATAGATTTGGACTTGGTAGAGTAGGGGGCAAATCTTAGGTGGCTAAAATCATGAATCAAATTGAGGTTTTCAGGTGCACTATTCGCAACCCGCGTTTCTGTTTCGATTCTCAAAGTACAAAGTTTAGATTTTATTCTCAACCGTGTCTTGCGCTGGGTCATCTCCTTTGATTCCCATTCTTAACAGCACCAGATTATTACATTGAGAATCCAGCCTCAATCCCAGATAACTTTTACTCCTCAGGGCCTTTTCCCATATGCTTCTAGTAATTACTCTCTCATCCCATTGCTTTGCCAAACTTGATCATTCCAAGAGATCATCACTGTCCTCTTCGGAATCTGTTATCTCAACCCACGTAAGCTCCGAACCACGGCAGCAAGCTCCGCATCTAAGAATAGCACAACCAACGCCCAGGTGTGTTTGACTTATTAATTGATTGGATGGATATCTCTACGTTAAAATTGCAATGCCTAGCTGAATCGACTCCTTGTGAAAAAAATCATTACACATAATAACCGTTTGAAAATGCCCGTCTAAACCTCGACCGTCATTTAGCCAGAGCTGGCTTTAAAATGCCTTACACTTTCCCAACCCAAACACCGACTGTGCATATTTAATCATCTTACAGATGACAGACCCGATAGGGATCTTTTGTTGTTTATATATTGGGGACACTCAATGTCCCGTTTCTCATCGTGCAGTGGTGAACTCGTACGGAGCTCCAACGAGCACGCCGCCGGTGGGAAAGTCGCAGCTTCCCATCTGCTGAGGCAACATCTCTGTGTAGTACTCAAAGTCATCGCGTAGCTCGCTGAGCTCTATTGGCAGGATGAGTCGGGACAGGGCCTTTGGCGTTATGATTTTCGAAAGAGTTCCGGAGTAGGGGGAAGCGGGCCAAGACACCGGAGCGGGTGCGTGACCCACATTGGCGGGGGTGATCTCGGGGGCATCGGGGCGTTGGGCTCCCGGAGTCGGTGTCTTGGCAGCCGAGGATCCGGGGCGGCTGGTGTGTCGCAAACGAGCTGAGAGGCCAACGTTGAAGGTGAGTAGTCTGGCTACACGATGCGCAAGTTCGTCGCGGCTGTTTTTCGCGTCCTTTTCTCCGGGGCTGTTTTATTATTCCGTCCGTTAGTCAATTGTTCGCCTGGAGGCCCGTGTTCCTCGGGCCTTTGCAGGGTGTGGCCTTGCTCACCAGTTCACTATCGTCATCATCATTGCAATCGAAAGATTATGCCACCGAACCCGCGCGCATAGCGACTTGATGCGCTTCTCAAAGTGCTTGGCCGCATCCTCGGGGGTCGATCGCGCGGCCTCCTCGTCGAGGGCGCAGCATAGTGAAAAGACGCGGGAGAAGGCGAGGACGGTATCTGTCAGTGTCGCGACGAGGGTGTCGAGAGAGATCCAGGCGGCGCGGGCGGGAAATGGGATCTGAGCGTTTTCGATGAGGTTGAGAGTCTTGTAGAAGGCGTGAATGGAGGATCGGCACTCTTTGACCTCGCGGAGGAAGAGGTTGAGGATAACGGTGTCGTGCTGTGGTGAGATGTTGAGATCGCTGAGGATGTCGATTGAAGCGGCGCCAACTTCGAGTAGGCCCGTGATGGCGGTGGTGGTAGGGAGGCCGACAACGGCGAGATCCATGTCGGCCTGCAGAGCGGAAGGCATTTATCGTGGTATCATCCAATGTCAGATGCGGGTGTTAGGTAATAGGTCAATTGGGAAAATCGTGAGGCTCAAAATGCGCAAAGGAAGTGATGTAAATGGAGAGTAAAAGCGAAGGGTCCTTGGAAGTTGTAAGGCGGGATGAGAAATTCTTGGCAGAGGCGGCTTCTAGGCCCCCTTTGGCTTAAATGGACTGAAAGGCCAAGCCCCTGGACTGGAGCTGGAGCTGGAGCTGGAACACAGAGATTCGGAGAAGAGGGGTGGGTGGTTCAAAAGCAGGAACCAGAACCAGAGCCAGAACCGGGTACAGCCTTAGTACTAACAGACCAGACTACAGGCGGATTAAAAAGGGAGAGGAATGGAAGGGAAAGGGTGGAAAGAAAAGGAGGGGAAGCCAGGGGGAATAAAGCACAGAAAACACAACTGAATGAAAGGTCTATTCTTAGTCTAGTACAGGACACAGATAGGTACACGTACAGTATCTGGAAAGGACGGCAAACGGCAAAGGGGAGCAGTTTCAATAGGCAAAGCGATGAAGCCGTACTTCCGAGACAGCAACGGGCTTGTCCACTAGCGGATGAGGTTGAGTGGAGGGTAGGATTGGGATTGGGGTGGGAGGAGGAATTTGTGGTGCCGAGAAGCGAGTGACATGCATGTATGCTAGTAGCTAGGGTGAAGATGATGTGCCTGCAATATAATTGTATTCGGATAGATATAACTAATATACTGGAACTAGATACCTATCTGTAGTGTGTATCTAGTTGTTTTTACTCCTAGATACTCAGTCTCTCTACCTCTGCCTCTATTACTGAGAATCTATCTGTCCTTGTTACTCGCCCGGAAATACCATGTTCAAAAACACGTCAGGCTAAAAACTGGGCGTTTGGAAAAGGTGGATGTCGACGTGCCGACTTGCCGGGGTCGATTGGGCGCGATCGGATACCGGCACGGCGCGGTGAGATGATGCTATTTGCCCACTTTTCCCTCCGTCTCTTTGTCTCTCTGTGGCTCTACCGTACCTAGAACCCTTTAATTCTATGCGAATGCAGATTGATTACAGTTACTATCGCCGGCATATATATTCCGAGTTTTTAATTGTTTTGAGTTGTATGCAACTTGCAATTGAGTCATGATGATGAGCCGATATCCGAGTGGCTGACCAAGTAACTTAACTGAACTGTCCAGAAGCAGTAATGCTCCCCAGGACTAACGGCATAGGCTCGTCTTCTAGTGAAGCCATAGCTGACGTACGATAGCATCACAGGCTGATAGCTATAATTGCGAATTCTGTTTACACGATAGCCACAAGACGTGGTCACGAGTGGATATACATATCCGTTGGATCATCACACTACAAGATCGACCGACCAGACTCCCTAGACGGCTCTGACGGCACAACTAATACAAGTCAACCAACCCCATGAAAAAGTTAAGAAATGTAATTCTACTATTATTTTCCGTTATCCGCTACAATCTAGTCACTGTTCCTGAATTGCCATGTGCTTTTTTCACCGCCCTCAACTCCATCTAGAAACAAAAAAAAGATCCGAATACTCCAGTTCTATGCCGTCTCCCGTGCCGTCCCATCCATTCTCGGCCCGAGCGTCTCCGTTTACTGACACTATCTGTCGCAGGGCGGGCGTCTCCATTCCATTCCAACCATGCTATGCTCCGACAACTTACACACGTCAGGTAGCTGTACCTACCCGAACGTCTCTTCATTGTTCTCCTCGTCAGCATACGGATCGTACATTACGATATCCACTCCTCCAATGCTGAGGACCGTCTGCTCGCGCTGAGCCGCGGCCTGGGCTTGGCCTTGGCCCTGTGGGCCACCAAGGTTGTCGCCGGCATCTTGCTCCGCGGATGCGGCAGCGGCTGCTGATGTCGGTCCTCCCTGATGCGAGCGAAACTGAAGGTTTTGAAGGACGATATGTTGTGCTCCACTACCTGGTGCTCGAGCTGCAAGATTGAGCGGACGAGGCTGTCGAATCATTCGCGGCGCAGGAGGGAGACGGAAACGAGCATTGGGGGGAGTTGGAATTACCGGACGCAGTGGTTGTGCAACGGCTGGCGGCCCTATTTCAAACCAAGGGTCGTCGTCTCGAAGACGACTCGCTGTGATGGCCGTGCGAATCCTGCGCTTACCCATCATCATGTCAAAGTCCTCGTCAACGATGGTAGCAAAGGCGTTGATCAATGCCTGCTTGCTCACCTCACGTTTCTGCTCCTCCAACTTACCGACTGTGTGATAGAAGAACGGCACGAAGCCAACTTCCATGTCTTCAAGACCTTGGGGCCACTCACCTTCGTCGATATCGTTCAGGAACCCTAGCTTAGCCGTACAATCGGGACATCGGCTCTCACGCGACTGATCCTCGGGCATAGTGAGAGGGACTTGCTCACCGTTGTCGTCCTTGGGGATGGGAAACGGCTTGGCATGTGCTCCGCATCGGGAGCATTCGAGGGCCGCGCGGCACACGGGACATCCACGCTTGACGGCCTCGCTGGCAAGACGACATGCCTGGCAGAGCACATGGCCGCAGAGCAATACCTCACCAAGTGTCGGGTCGACACCAGGCTCGGTGCTGGGACGGTTGGGCACGGGTGGGAAGGTTGTTACGGAGAGGTCTTCGAGACAGATGGGACACTGGGGCTTGATGTCCTTGTTGGGTACAGAGGTTGCGATGCTGTGGTTGATGGCCTGTTTGATGATTGGCCAGAAGCCCTCGACGTTGGACATGGTGGTGGTGAGAGGGGGGATACTTACTTGGTGAGTTTCGTAGAGGTGTAAGTGCCGTAGAGTGATGTTGTAGACTTGTTGTCTAGTAGATGAGGTTGGTGATGAGATGAGAGTGAGAAGAAAGTCTGAGTTGGAGATGCGACCATAATATTGATTTATACTTGAAGTTGGATGTAGTTCTTGATGATAACTATGGCAGTGTACTTGAACATTCAGGCTGTACACATAGGTAAGTTTGGGATGAACAATGGTTCTTCACATGTCTCTGGTCCTTCACTCGTTCACGTTTAACATGAGTTTCATTGTCTGGCTCTGAACAACAACGTGGCGCCGGCTGAACATCACATCAAAGCACAATCCACCAAATACTCTGGCAGGTTTGTCAATTGATAGCCTTCGGTCTAATCTATTTCCCAAAATCAGATTCATTTCCTTTCAGGTTGACCTACTTTTCAGCCGCCTTGACCTCCTCCTCTCCCTTCCTCCTTTCGTTAGCAATAATCTCCTCCACTGTCTTAGTGCTCACACCGTCGCCAAAGTACCGCTCTGACAATTCCACACATCGGAGGTTGGCAGACAGCTTGTTCATTGTCTCCATCCACTCATCTGTAGGGTCACTGTCGTAGACAATACCACCGCCGGCCTGCATGTAGGCCACGCCGTCCTTGACGAGCATCGTGCGGATGGCGATACATGTGTCCATGGGTCCCTCATCCACAAAGATCTTATCCTCAGGCTTGCTGGTATCGTCTACACGGACGACATCGTATCCAAACCATCCTGCGGCTCCGGCGTAGATTCCTCGCTTCTCCTGCTCCAGGTCGTAGATCAACTCCATAGCTCGAATCTTGGGCGCTCCTGAGACGGTTCCGGCGGGGAAGATAGATCGTAGAGCATCCCAGCGTGTGCACTCGGGGCGCAACACTCCTGAGACCTCAGAGGTCAAGTGCTGGACATGAGAGAATCGATCAATTCTCATTAGTTTGTCAACCTTGACGGTTGTAGGGTGGCAGACCCGGTTCACGTCGTTTCGTGCAAGATCGACCAGCATAACGTGCTCAGCGCGGTCCTTCTTTGACGCTTGGAGTTCAGCTCCAAGTCTATCATCCTCGGCAGCATTCTTTCCACGGTGAATTGTACCGGCGATGGCGTGGTTGACGATACGGGGCCTTGATCGAGCCTCGGCTGCTGAGTAGCCAAATCGTGAGTCAGAGGGTAGGGGTGCCCAGCCGTCAGTCTTCATAAGACACTCTGGTGAAGCACCGACAATGTGAAAGTCGGCGCATGACAGGAAAAATACGTAAGGTGAGGGGTTCAATGTTCGGAGGGTCCTGTAGATGTTAAAGGGGTGAAGCTTGGTGCTTCGTGAAAACCGTTGTGAAGGTACTGCCTGGATGATATCACCCTTGACAATGTACTTCTTGAGCTCCGTGACAAAAGTCTCGTAACCCTTGCGACCAACATTCGAAGAGTATTGCTGCTCTGATTCGGATTGAGGAGTAAGATTCTGCTTAGGCAGGGGAGTCTCAGGCTGGTAGATGATATCAAGGGTCTTTCGGAGGGTCTCGCAGGCTTCGTCGTAGGCAGGTTGGAGATCGTCCGAGGGGTTCTTGGGAAGCTTCATGTGCGTGACGATAGTCAAAGTCGAGCGGAAATGGTCGAGGGCGACAATGGTATCGAACATCATAAATAAAGCCTCGGGGATCTTGAGGTTGTCTTTGAGCGGTCGATCGGTCTTGGGCTCGAAGTACTTGATGCAGTCGTATGACACATATCCAACGGCACCGCCGGATAGCTTCGGAAGTCTTAACGAGGGGATATCGAGAACGCGGTCGTGGGATAGTTCGGCCTCGAGGGCCTTGAGAGGGTCGCCGACATGATCATAGCCCTCGCCGGTGGCCAAGACTTTTCGAGGGTCTGGAGTAGATTAAGAGATTGTCCAGTGTAAGAGGCTGGAAGGAAGCTCACTGGCGCCAATAAAGCTATATCTTCCAACAGTTTCTGTGGCACCCGTCGCACTCTCGAGAAGAAAGGAATATTCGGATGTTGCGCTGTAAGCTGTGAGTCAGAGGACGATTCGGCGGTGGAAGCATTGTGGTGTCTTTACCCCGATGACAGCTTAAGGTAGACGGCGGAAGGAGTCAATAGATCGGCAGGAGCAGAAGCGCAAACGGGGAGAAGTGTGGGTTGCGTTGAAGGAGTCCATTCTTGGTTGTAAGCCTCTCGAGCTTCATCGGCAGTTGGCCGTATATCGAGCTGGCGTAAAAGGTAAGCATCGAGCATGGTGGATAGTGTAGAAGCAAAGTGCCGGTGACAATGGCATGTAAGGTACTCACCTGTGCTGCACACATTCTTATAATACTAATCTTCGAACGCCAAGAGAAGTTGATGGCTTGAGGACAAAGAACAAGAACAATGGAAGATTGTCTTGTTGGTGGGCAGTTTGCTTGGTGTAGCATGGACTTTTTATGAATCCAATCGACGCTTCGCCAGATGTTAGTGGGGGCGGGGCACACCGATAGCGGCTCCAACTGGTGGTGACTGATCAGAGTCTAGGGTAGCTCGCTTATGAAGATCATCATGTTAAGGTACTGGTGCCTTGCGCACGAGGCACCAATCTACAGCCAAGCTCGCTTCCGCATAGAGACTAGCGCGTTTCTCCCGCACTGGAAGCTGCCCACCATGTTTACACGCACCCGCACGCGCTCACAAGCTTCACTTACAACCGCTTAATCGACGCCGACCTCGGCGCCAATTCCACTCGTTTCTGGGCCCAATCGCCGTTATCATTCATTTCAAGCAAAAGCTTCATCTGAAGAATCGCAACCATGCCTACCGATCAGCACGAGGACTCGGCTGAGCCTACTGGCGATGTCGAGATGAGTGAGACGCAGAACACCCAAGAGACGGCGCCGGAGAACACCCAAGAGGGCGAGGAGAACGAGAATGCCAACGATACAGAGCTCCCTTTCGCCGATTCAGAGATCGTGGAGCCTAGAATCACTTTCGCCAATTACCTCATGAGCCCAATCGTTACCCTGCTCATCGGATCAGGCGACCAATCTATCCTCACAGCGCATCAGGGTCTTCTAACACAAAGCCCCTACTTCAAGGGCATCTGCGACAGTTTCGTCGAGGACGGCAGCGTTAGTAGCTCAATGCCCTTGCGCAAGCCTCACTGCGCACTTTGGGCCTCTTCTAACCTCCCCGCAGCCGCGACAGATTGAGCTTCCCGACTACGACATCGACACCGTCGGCAGCTTCCTCGAGTTTCTCTACACAGGCGAATACTTCCCCAAGAAGCTTCCCGGCCAGCGCGTCCTCGAGTCGGACCCCGCGATTCCCTCCGTCGACAACAGCGGCGATCAGCTCCTCAAGCACGCTCGCATCTACACCCTCGCCGAGAAGTTTGGTGTCGCTGGACTCAAGACCCTCTCGAGCTCCAAGATTCACTGCGTTAATTCGACCGCTAAGGGCGAGATCGCATACGCTCGTTATGTCTACGCTTACACCAGCAACGACGATACTACCATCCGCGCCCCTGTCGCAAGCTTCTGGGCTACGCGCTCACACACCCTGCGTGCCGAGGCCGAGGAGGAATTCAAGGCTCTGTGCTTGGAGCACCCCCAGTTCGGATACGATGTTCTTAGTATGTTCTTTCTCGCATTCCCTGCAGAGTATATGCTGTATGCTAACAGAGACCAGCCCGCGTCTTGGACGACAAGCTCAAGCGAGAGCGCAACGACAAGATGCACCCTGCCACGAGCAGTGGACGAAAACGCGCCCGCCACAGCAGCGGTTCGCGTGCCGAATAAGGCAACACGCGTTGAACGGATTGAAACGGCGAGATATGGGCCATTGGCGCGTTTTCAACATTGTTTCTCTTGTTTTCTGGGTTATTTAGGGGCGCGCATTTATACTGTAACATTATGTGGGATCTACTTGACCGCCATTTGCGGTCTCTACAAAGATATGATTATGGGATCATTGACCTGACTGACTGAAGCTGATGTCTTTGTGATTCTTTTGCAATTGCGGCTGTTTGCAGAATGCCTTCTCTACAGGTGTCGAGGTCCGACAGCACAAATAGCTTGTCGCGGAAAGCTTTGTCCATATTGCAATTGCAATATACACACTTGATACTGCGCAACCGGGTCAAATCAATTTGACAATCTATGAGTGGCCTTACCAGTGTCAATCAAGCTCCTTTCCAGTGCCAGAGCAGGGGCAGCGATTCACTGTCAACACCAGCTACCCTCCTGCTTAAGCTCTCGTCTCTCTTTCACTCACTTCCATCTCCTAGTCTCTCATCAATTTGTGCTCACGGTCACCTTTCGTGGCAGGGTTCTCTAGTTTCTCGTTCTTCTCACTTCCCGACTCATCAACCAAACGTCCAAGAGGACCACCTCTCGAGAAACTTTGGCCCCCTTTGGATTTGGCAATCCTAATTTTTTCTCTTCGGCCTTGGTCCAGTTTCTTCGGATTACTTGACGACATGTCACAGTTCCAGGATGAGAATGTTCCAACAATCATTGGCTCAAGCACGGAGATCATATGGCCTGACGACATGCCGCCTGCCCCCATTCCCAGGTAATAATCCAACTACTGCTGATCTTCGTCGTTGTAAGTGTCTTCTACGCGGAGTGTCCCTCTGATGTCGTTAACTCGCGGCCCGGGGTTTCAAGTCTTGGAAGAACAAGGCAGAATTTTCCTGGAGCTCAGAGTTCAAGTTTTGAAAGATAGACTTGGGAGCTTGTATAGTCATCTTGAGAATTCCAAGTTTGACTGGTAGTTGAGGGGATTGCCGGGAGTGTGTCGTGTCCAGGGTCTATCTTGCTACAGCCAGGACTTTGGTGAAGGGCTTCGGGATCATTTGCAGACGCACGAACACCTGGCAAGTATATTTGATAGTGAATACTCGTTTCAACCATGGCATCTAACTCCATTTCAGGTCTACGATGCATCCCTGGCTGCACAGCCTACAACTCCAGAGCAAGTTTCTACTGCCGAGCAAACACCCGATCGCTAAACCTAACGATCTTACAGTGTCACTTCTATCTGGCGATGTTTGACTCGGAGGCCACGATAAGTCCTGGGCATAGTTGATTTTGACAAAGGAAAAACATGAAATGTACAGACTTTTAGAAGTTCTATTACTATCCTACCGTAAGAATAGGAGTGAACATCCGTCTGCTAAGTTTTGTCCTAACACTTACTCTCATCTAATGTGTCAGAACTATCAATCTACAAAGAAAAAAAACATCGTCAATTGATTCGAGCTGCTATACTGTCATTGAACGGTTGCAAATGTTGCCATTTAGCGCAGTCGCGAAGTGTCGAACAACATACCGGTCTGAGCTCCCTTATGAACAAGCTTATATAGGCATGAACAAACCGCCACTGTCTTGATGCAAGTGTTCATGTTAGCTCTAATTATGTTCTCGCTCATCTATCGTAGTAGCCCCTGTTCTGTATGTTAAGTGAGTGTTCAGCTCACTACGCTGGTATCCCAGCCAGCGAGTTACTCCAGAACACTACTGTCCACATGAGTTTTGTACGAACACCAACTTGGCGCAGAGACTGCCTAGAAGACAAAGCATTGAGGTGAATGGTTTTAGACCGAATATATAATTCAACAGACATCCCTTCCCATCTTGCCTTCCAAAATCCTCATCACGCCTACTTAGGTTTCGCCAAGTATCTTTGACTTTTTACCTGACAATTTGACCTGATCCTACGACCAGCCACACTTCTCCCTCTATCGAGTCAACACTATTCCGTCATGGACCCTATCACAGACACTTACTGGCCTGTCTTCAAGCAAGCAGCCGAAGCTGACGTTGACAAGGTTCGTCCTATCCAGCTCACCTGTAACATCTGCCGGGAACTAATGACCACCAGTCCTTCAGAGCCCAACCACCTTGACCGTCGGGACTCCCACGCTGCATGTATCATGCCTTGTGGGCACATGTTTGGCCTCATCTGCCTTAAAGAATGGTTCAGACATGCCAATGATCCGAACAGGGAAACTCACACGTGTCCAGCCTGCAACACGGAGTTCCATCATCACCCAGTTTGCAGCCACAGATCCCTTGGCCAACTGATCCCCGACTCAGTAGCTAAATACTCCCGCATCCCTCCCCCCTTGTCAGCTGGTGGTTTCGTAGCCCCAGAGTGCACAGAATGCGAAGCCAAGCGGTATATGCGACAGCTCAACGACTACACCAAGATCTACCAGGTTCCTGACCCAGGGCTCCAGGAAGGCCAATTCGTTGGTTTTCGCATGTACATCAGAGGCATTCTGGAGGTCCGCGGGACTCGTGCCTCTATCGAGCAGCCTAGAATGAACGTTCATCAACATATTCGCGATGTTGAGATCCCGGCGCCCCTGTTGTCTTTCTGGAACATCATCAAGCAGAGCTGGGCCATCAAAGCCGACCATTTCTGGTACGATGCTGATGTTAGAGAGTTTGAGCTTGCCATCAGCGTATTCCAGCATGCTTAGTCTTCTCGGTGGTCTGCTACTGGATTTAGAGGCTGCCTCTGACAGAGGACCAGATTTGAAGACAGCTGGGAAGGTAGGCGCTGGCGCCTGCACAATGGGGCAGAGAACAAGAGCGGGCATAGGAATAAAACGTTTGGACCTGATTATTTGGAGTTTAGGTCGTGACTAGACTGTACAGAGATTTTCATATAGAAAAGAGACTGAGTCACTTTCTCATTATTTACAACCGTCTGCGCGTGAACCACTGGCTTGATGAATGTTTATGATCTTAGATGGTTAACTTGGTGCTGTGTTACTCTATGACAGTAAGAGGAAATCTCTTGTAAGAGATAAATGCCTTTCATTCTTGACATATACGGGGATGGTCGTGTCGACGATTCCCAGCGTAGTTGCAATAAGATACTAACCTAATTGTAGACTCTCCTGAAACTATTGTTGAACAAGGCTATTTAAACACAAGAAAGATGACGCAACTTGTAAGAAGCAGTTATATCTGGAGCGTCTTTTAGTCCCAAAACATGATCCTACTGAGATATATCGCCTTTCTTCGTTGTCGAGTGAATTCTGATAACACAGCTTGTTCACTAACAAAGTGTCGGTGTTCAGAGACTTTGATATTGATCCTTTGTGCTAGGCTACAATAAAACTCACAATACAGGGAAAAAATGCTTGTGAAAGATGTTGCACACATTTGAAAGGATGATGAACAATGAATGTCTTTGTTAGCGATTATGTTCAAGAACAGCGACAGTGGACATTCACGATGGACGAAGTATTTGAATCAGAGGAAACATCGAAAAAGGTTATGCGATGTCAGAATAATCTTCATCTGTTTCCTGTCTTCACCTCAGCGTAAAAATTCTTGTCCAACCTTACCTAAACTACCAGGATACAACATGTCCACACGAACCAAGACGATGCTGTCCATCGACAGTCTGCTCAACCCAGAACCTCTTCCAGCCCGGGCCATAATGACAACTACTTACTGGCCTATTCTCAGAGATTACATCCTCGGAAACCCAAATTCCTACGAGAATATTCATCTAGAATGCGGAATATGTCTCGAGCAAATGACAGTCTTCCCCCACGAACACTCCTACGATCCAGAAATGTTCCATTTATCTCACAGAGCTCGCATCCTTCCCTGCGGTCACATGTTTGGCAGTAAATGCGCTCTTGCTATGATCGACGAAGCCCTCGCAAACGATCAGCCTATCTGTTGCCCGATATGCAGAAGCGACTTTTCTCGCCATCAGGACTGCGAACACGTCCACACTGGTATGCCCATGCCTACCAATATCGATGCCATTAAGGCCTTCCCACCTACGCTCTCCGAGGGCGGTGCGGTTGCAGACAAGTGTGGCGATTGTCAAGTCACGGAGATAGTCCTGGGCATCAATTACTTGGCCCCCACCCTCCTGTCTTCTATTGAAATAGAAGAAGGTGAGTTTCTGTGTGTGGTAGCTCAGACGCTTGGTAGGGGGTGGGTGCTAAAAAGGGGGGCCGAGGGCGGCATGGAAATCAATTTCGTGCAGGACATCCCTCTCGGATCGCCGTTGCAGCGAATCTGCAATCTGATCAAGCAACGCTTGAGAGAGAGCTCTTCAAAGAGCTGGAGGTCGCTGGACCTTACAGGGTTCGATCTGGAGGTTCGGTTGTATGAGCAGATTCAAGCTTAACAAGACCTACACAGGTACAATATGTCAATCAAGGAAAATAAATAGTATGGCGAAATAGCAATGGAACTGAGTCAAGTGTATTGATATGTATCGATGTACCCATTGAAGGTCGTCCACCTATGCATTGTGCTCAAAGTCAAGAACCAGCCCAGGAAGAAGCTCAATAGAATTGGAACTTTCTTTCGTGCCGAGGAGAGTCAACTTGATCTCTGCCTTGCCATTACCACCCTCAAGTTTCGACAAAACCACCTGGTTGCTCCCTGAGTTAGGCCCAGCGGGAAGATCATAAGGCCACGAGTATCCGTTTGCCGCAGAAGTGGCATCCTGATTGTGAATAGCGTCGTAGATGGGCTTGTATGTTGAAATATCCTTCTCCGGTAGAAGGACAGTAACCTTTGAGACACCCTTGGCTTGCGAAGGGTGCTTTGTAAACTCATGGAGACCATCGCCGCCCTCTGCTTTGAAAGGCGACCGTAAATGACGCTCCGTCTCATCAACACACCAGAAGGGAATCGTGCCTGGGAAGATACGACCACCTTCAGGATTGAGTGCCACAGAAACAAGACACTTCATCAAGACACCGTCAGGTCTGTGTCTTTGGAGTGAAGTAAGGTCACCGTAAGTGATTCCATTCCCAGCATCGGCCACCCTTTTCTGAAGCTTGGCATAGTCGGCCTCACTTGGCAGCGTATGAGCCCAATCCGCAATCTTTCCTTCTTCGAGATTTCCCCATCGATGAGCCTTTCGCTTCTCAGGATCTACACCCTCAACAAAGGCGATGAACTCGAGATATGTTCCGTCGGCGAGATGAATGAGTTTGTTGACGGTAAGTCCATCGGCATGAGCGCCTCCGTCGATGACAGTGAGCGAGTCTTTGAGCTTTTCGGCGACGGTCTGGAGGGTCTGGTAAGTTACCAGAATGGCAAAATGGTCGAGTATCGGGAGTGTCATGGTGGTTTGATTGATGCGTTGTCTTTGTAGTTGATGATATCAAGTCTCGTTCTGAGTTGGTTGTTCATGTAAGAGGATATGCGGGGGTTCGGAATTGGTTCGGAGGCATGCATAACAAGCGTGAGTTAGATAATCGCGGTTCATCTTGTATAACGAATCACCTGAGGTCTTAGTGATCAATATTGGACTTGATGTTTTTTTTTACTCTTTAGCCATGAGAATTTGTGTATTTCTATCGAGCGTAATGCCATCAGTTGAGGTTCCGTACGGGACGGGCCATCGGCATGTATCCCGATCGAGATGTCAGCAATAGCTAGTACAGCTGTGGCCTCATTTCAAACAAACCCAGCCATTTAGACACATAAAAGATCAAGCCATGTCAGATTATAGAAAGTCAGATTATAGGACACAGACTTCACCGTGAGCAGTTGCTGCTGACGTACTACCAGTGATACTAGCTTGCCAAATATTCCTTCAATTCCTCCGGAATGACAAAGCATCCTGCAAAGTCGGCTCATCGCTGCGCACGGGTGTATCGGACCCTAGATCATCATGCTGGGAATAAGCACTAGTATCCTGCGCCACAGCATGCTCGGATTTTGGCAGAAGCGAGCACGACTCGAAGATTGGTGAGATCGCCAATACGCTGGGGGCGGACTCCGGCGGAGTAAGTTACAGTTGTGGAAGTTGGCATATAAATTGAGACTGACCACCCGCGTTCTCAGGAGGTAGACCAGATCATTACTGAACAAATCAAACTTTATTCGATAGGACTGGAACATAGTAAAAATGTCTACTACACTCTACCAACAAAGTGTCCCGGTGCTCATCAAGTACCTTAAGGGCCTCTCATTCATGCTCCAGAAGGGCGCCAAGTTCTGTGAGGAGAAAGGCGTGAAACATGAAGAACTCCTTACTTACCGTCTGATTTCCGATATGAGAGGGTAATTGACGAGAACCTTGATGCCAGACTCTTTACTAACACCTTGTTAGACTCCCCTACCAAGTCCAGTCATGCTCAAACACAGCCAAATTCCTCCCAGCCCGCTTCGGCGCAACCAACATCCCAACATTCGAGGACAACGAAGAGACCTTCGATCAACTCCAGGATCGCATCACTCGAACAATTGAGATTCTCGAAGGCGTGGATCCTGCTATCATGAACGGCAAAGAGAACGATGAGCTCATCATGGAGTCCAAGATGGGCAATTTCCGCTTCACAGGACAGCGATACATTTCTGAATATGTCATTCCCAACTTTCACTTTCACTTGACGAGTGCGTATTGTATCATGCGCACTCAGGGGGTTCCTTTGGGTGCATTTGACTATCTGAAGGATGTTTTTGAGAAGGTCGAATGAGTATGCGAGAAGAGAGGATATTCACCAAAGCGGGTGCGGGAATTGCCCGATGAGGAAACAAATTCTACTTTGACTCAGACAGCTAAATAAACCATCAACGAGAAGACCAAAGAAGCCCCCTGCAAGAACTACTCATAATTCTCAAAATGTCTGAACCTCCATCAACACGTGTCCAAACTCCTGATGTCTTCTCATCTGAAGCGGAGAGAAACGCCCACGTCCAAAACCTCATGGACCGTTTGCGCTCAAAAAGTCCCATCTACAACTTCATCATGTCACCCGCCAAACTCATCGGCTCGACTCAGGGCACCGTCACAACGCGCATGACTCTGGATGAGAACCACATCAACAGCAGTGGAAACCTCCACGGGGCTGTTTCTGCGACAATCATCGACTTTGTCACTGGTTTGGCGATTGCTTCGTGGGATTTGAGGGAGACGACGGGTGCGAGTGTGGATATGCACATTAGCTATTTGAGTACGGCAAAGGTTGGGGACACGGTTGAGATTTTGTCAACGGTGGATAAGGTTGGAGGGAGCATGGCCTTTTCGACAATTCGGATCTCAAAGGTCAAGGACAATGGAGAGTTAGTTCCGGTGACAATCGGACAGCATACAAAGTACGTGAAAGGGAGTGCACCCTCTTCACAAGCAAAGGCATTATGAACACTATAGACTGGATAGAGGAGTATTGGGAACTGATAGACACTGATTTACTATTCTCTTCACTCAAACTCGCCCAGTCGACGACGTTATTCCCCCATCTACAACAATCTTCTGCCCTGTGATATACCTCGCCTCATCAGACACCAGAAACAGAGCCGCATTCGCAACATCCCATGCATCTCCCATCTTCCCCATTGGCACCTGCCCCTCTCTCTTCTTACAAAACTCCTCATACCCTCCCGCCGATGGGAACCTCTTGGCGAGACTCTTAGTATATGGTGTGTCCATCAGCCCTGGCACGACAGTGTTGAGCCGCACGCCTTTCTCGGCGTAGATGACCGCCGTGGCTTTAACGAATTGCATGATGGCTGCTTTGGTGGTGTTGTATGCAACTTGAGGCTTGCCGATATATCGAAGACCAGCGATGGAGGAGATGCATACCACTGAACCGCCTGTGCTTTGCTTCTCCATTATAGGAAGAACATGATGACAAGCTAAGTAGACGCTCTTGAGATTAATGTCCATCTGCGAATCCCAGACCTCCTCAGACATAGTCGCAGGATCGCCTGGCTGAGACTGACCAACACTGGTCAACAAGATATCAATCCGCCCGTGTTTCTTCACACAAGCGTCGACAAGAGCTTTGACAGAAGCTGAGGTTGTAGCATCTGTGGCGAGAACGTCGCATTGTCCGCCTTCAGCTTCAATCGTCTCTTTTGTCTTTGTAGTCGAAGTAATTGTTCTGTTCCCTCCAAAGATGATAGCTCCTTGTCTTGCCAAGAGGACGGCGCATGCTGCTCCGATACCCCAACCTTCGGCGCCGCTTTGACCGAGGCCGATGACAAGGGCTACTTTTCCGTGTAAGTCGAGCATGGCGGATAAAGATAGACTCCAAATGAGACAAAACAAACGGTACTGGTATTGAACAGCATGTTTCCGAACATGATGCCCTACCTTTTATTCCTTTGACCTAACAATTCGAATTGTTGCATGTACGGCAGTTTTCCGTCCGTTGAATAACGGAAGAACTCCGTTCGGCCAATATTGCGTGATCCCCGAATCGCGGGGTTCCTCCATGCGGATGTATGATCAACGCCATTCTGGGACGGTAATACATAAACACTGATAGGCCAGTCTTTACTCTTCAATTAGATACTCAAATCATTCGAATTCAACTATTCAAAATGGCCGACTCTAACAAAAACACCGAGTTGAACCCAGACTACGATCTAGATACGCCCATCACTTCAAAAGTTGGTCTGCGTCAAGGTCTAGCATCATACGGAGATCCTCACTTCTCTCTCTTTCTTCGCAAAGTATTCATCAAAGCTTTGGGATACAGCGAAGATGCCTTGTCCAGACCAATTATTGGAATTGTCAATACTTATTCCAGCTTCAATCCGTGCCATGCGAATATTCCCCAGCTTATAGATGCTGTCAAGAGAGGGGTGCAGCTCAATGGCGGATTGGCTATTGACTTTCCTACTATCAGTATACATGAGTCTTTCTCATCGCCGACGAGTATGTATCTGAGGAATCTGATGAGTATGGATACGGAGGAGATGATTAGTGCACAGCCTTGTGATGCTGTGGTGTTGATTGGAGGTATGTTACCCTCTCAAGTATGGTTTAAGCTGTGTACTAAGTTCAATTAGGATGCGACAAGACTACTCCTGCTCAATTGATGGGTGGCATCTCAGCAAACAAGCCCATTCTTCATCTTGTTACCGGCCCTATGATGCCCGGTAGCCATCGGGGAGTGCGCATTGGAGCTTGTACAGATTGTCGCAACAATTGGGCAAAGTACAGAGCTGGAACTATCGATATCGAAGACATCTCGGCCATTAACGATGAGCTAGCTCCCACAGTTAGTTCTAAGCCCCCTCAATCTATGTTTCGAGTCTGACAACTTCTTAAAGGGAGGAACTTGTGGAGTTATGGGCACAGCGAGTACAATGGCGTGTATCCTTGTTGGTCTTGGTATGATGCCTTTTGCTGGTGCCACTGCCCCAGCTGTATCAGCGACAAGACTTCGTATTGCGGAGGCAACAGGAGGACATGCTGTCGCCGCATGCAAGGATTTCGAACGTCTTAGACCACAGACTCTATTGACACGAGAGTCATTCTTGAATGCCATTACCGTCCTGCAAGCAACGGGTGGCTCAACCAACGCTGTGGTGCACCTCATGGCTATCATCGGACGCCATCCTAAGGTAGCTGGATCAATCACTTTGGACACTGTAGATGAGATTGGTAGAAAGACGCCGTTGCTGGTCGATTTGAAGCCAAGCGGTGATAACTACATGACGGACTTCCACAACTCAGGTATGTTCCCCTTTTTGTGTCTTGTAGGGCTGAGCTGACAATGTGCAGGCGGTATGCTCGCATTGTTCCACGAGCTGAAACATCTCCTCCATCTTGATGCATTGACAGTTACTGGACGAACTCTTGGAGAAGAGATTGCCAATAACTCCCTCATCCCGGTTCCACGAGAACTCAGTGTCATTCAGCCGTTTGACAAGCCACTGTACCCAGCATCCTCACTGGTGGTATTGAGGGGCAATCTAGCTCCAGGGGGTGCCGTCATGAAAGCGAGTGCCTCAAAATACAGAAAACTTCTTCAGCACACCGGACGGGCTGTGGTCTTTGCCAATTCTGCAGACCTGGCGGAAAGGATCGACGACCCTGATTTGGAAGTGACCCCAGAAAGCGTTCTTGTCCTCCAAAATATTGGCCCTATCGGAAACCCGGGAATGCCAGAAGCTGGTATGATTCCAATTCCCAGAAAAATTGCATCACAAGGCGTCCTGGATATGCTGCGTCTATCGGATGGTCGTATGAGTGGAACGGCAGGGGGAACAATCGGGCTTCACATCTCCCCAGAATCGGCTGACCCCAAATCGCCACTCGGTGTCATCAGAAACGGAGATCTTATTACTCTGGATGTCGAGAAGAGACAACTTTCAGTTGACCTATCTGATGACGAGATCTCGCAGAGAATCCAAGAGAGGGTTAAAAGCTTTGAGACAAGCGAAGGCGCTGCGGCACCATGGGTGAAGAGGGAGGGCATGAGAGGTTATCGGGGCCTCTACATGAGGAACGTGAATCAAGCAGAGCTGGGAGCTGACTTTGACTTTTTGACAGCTGAAGGGCCACCAAGATCGTAAGGTTGATAAAGTTCATAGCTCGTTTGGATATGTTGGGATGAAGTCTTGGAATAGGTCGCGAACAATGGTGTCGACATTTATAGAATCCGTCCCTTCAAAGTATCCAGCGAATGAATCGTTAAAATTATAATCATCAAAAGGATTTTGGATGAACCCCATACTGTCATTAGTATTCATCAGACTTGTAGAATCACGAGAATTGGGTAGGCCTAGTCCTGAGCCATCCAACATTTCTGTTGACAGTGTTGGGTCAAGTTCCTGTCCGGCGACCCGAGATGCAGAACAACCGACAGTACCATCGGGCCGGGTGTTGTTCTCTCGTAGATATCGAACTGTCGATTTTCCAAGGTCGTCCAAGATATCTCGACTACGCTTTGCACCTGACCAATGCTCACCTGTGGCGCTCAGCACGCTGAGGGATATGCTTAGATCAGCCATTAGAACATCAACATCAGTTGAGCGAGCAATTTCCGGGACCACTTTAATGCAGAAGAGTAAAGTAATAGTACTGAGGACAAGCCCGTGAAATGTGGTCCAGCTATGGACGAGTAGATTCTTCTTGTACAGTTGGTCAAACAGTTGGATGCTCTCGCGGGCGCTTTGGTGACACTGGATTAAAGCCTCATTTGAAGGCTTGGGTATGGCGGGACTTGGTCTCAAAAGGAGCATTCTGAGACCATGATACCGTAGGTGACAAGTTGTACGCAAATAAAGCTCTGAGGGATCATCAAGACCTGGTATCTGACTCGCCCACTCGTCTAGTTGGCGCAGCATCATCGTTTGCCAATCATTGATGTCAATAACTTTAGGGTACGCATAATTGGGTGAGTCTCGAACGATGCTCTGGGTGATATATTTAATCTCCGAATTTAGCTTGGCTCCTCGGAAAAGATGAACAGCGTAGGACATCTCTCCAGACACCTCTGTAGTCTGTTGCTGATAAGAATTGGAGAGTTGCTCGTCGGACAGTCCTATTGGCATCTGCAATTATCAGTTCAGATCTTGGTCCAACAAAGGTCAGTATACTTACTCGAAGTTCGCATGCCTCGTCTCGTATTCCTATGGGACGGCCCATCATGGTAGCGATGATTCGATCGAAGGAATAAATGACCCAAAAGATCCTAGTTCGCATTTCCTGCTCCAACAGAGAGATCCCAGATTCTGTGCTGATGTTTCTCTGGAGACCCAAATCAAGGAGGGCAGCAACACAGTGATAGCTCAGGTACCAGACATTCAGGCGAACAAAGGGGCTATGGATGGTGAAAATGAGGAGTAGCAGAAGACACTGCACGCCTTGCAGAGAGTTTTCGAGGTTGAGATCATCGAGGTATTGTAATGCAGAGAGACAATATGATTCTGCTGGGATGCGCGCCCTGATGCGAGCGGACAAGATCGCAGAGCCTATGGCTAGAACCATATACACCTGGAAGCTGATGACAGGGTCCTGACTGGTTTGCTCGTAAGCCCGATCCAGCATGCTGTTGAACGTATGTCGATGAAGAATAGGATATTGTGGATTGATAGCACTAAAGTATGCATCGCATAACTGCGTCGCCATGTCTCTTAGTGGAAGAGGAAGTGGCCCTTGGATAGCTTCGACAAGCTTGGTAGGAAATGGAGTATTACGACTTGCGCGTCCGAGTCTTTCGTCTTGTTTCGAGACCGAATCAAGCATCACACGCGCTAAGAAGTATCCGCTGGATGGGCCGATGTATCTTGGGTCTTGATTTGTTCCAAGCGAGACAAGACCGATCTCGTGAGTTAGGGCACCAGCTCCTGTAGGTCCAGGAGCAGATCTTACAGGCTGATTAGGTGTTTCAATAGTTGACGGTTCATGGATGGTCTCGGTAGGGCCACTCATTTGTATAGGGACGGGAGACTGGAGCATCAAGTCTGTCGCATCTTCAAGGATAGTGTCACTTGGAGCGTCCTCTATGTCCGGAGCGGGAGGATCCTGGGACAAATCCACATCAGGACATCTCGATCTCACGATAGACTCTAGCCAGGATATTCGACTCTTCAGACTTGAGATGTACCTATATGGTCAGTCAGAATGGGTGTAGACCGGAAATAGTACTTAAACGCACTCGCGAGGTAGGTCTTTGAGGCGGGCAGATTCTCCGTCTGTACATGTAGCACCTGCATTGCGGCAGTTCTTACATGTCGGTAGCTCTCCATCGCACTATTCGTATCAATCAATTAGCAATTGTGCCAAGATGGATCTTCATGGAGGCGTACCTTGATCTTTCGGCGTTGGCAACGGAGACAGGCCAGTCGCAGCCGAGGGTTCTTTCGTCCTGGTTGGCCATGTCTCGCCCGTGATTGTCTCCCTTCCGAACGATTGTCATCGGGCATTGTAACAATTTTGCCGAGAAAACAATTATAGGCTTGGAAATGGGATGAAGGTGTAAGGTGAAGAGGTGGCAAAAGTCCGTCTGTGGAAGCGGGGAGATGCCGCGCGAACCTGGGGTAGACGGGAAATCCCCGCATGCACAACTGGTTATTAAAAGCTGGTAGGCTCAACTCAACACAAGCCCAACAATAGACATAAAAGTCAAGGGACACTACCTTGCCATTCATACATAATCGATCAAGTCATTGGTCCAAAAGACAAATATCTCATCTTCCGCAAATACTGTCTCCACTTCCATCTCTCATTATGGCAGACAACCAAGACGCAGCATCTCAAAAGTTCCCCATCGCGCCCTCAGAAGCACGACGACTCGTCGAAGACATCCTCAAAGGCAATGGCGTCCCTGATGATAACGCCGCCATCGTTGCCCGATGCCTCATCGCAGCTGACCTAAGAGGAGTCGACACACACGGCATGAACCGCATACCCTCATACATGGAGCGTATCCGTCAAGGCGTCCTCAACGCCAGCGCTCAACCCATCGTTAACCAAGTCACACCCGCTGTAGCCCAAGTCGACGGCCAGAATGGCTTTGGCTTCGTCGCAGCTCAAAAGGGCATGGCTGCTGCCATTGACTCTGCCCGCATTTTTGGCATTGGTATGGCGAGCATCAAGCATTCAAACCACTTTGGCATGAGCGCTTGGATTGTGCAACAAGCTATCGATGCTGATATGATGAGTCTCGTATTCACAAACTCGAGTCCTGCTCTGCCTGCCTTTGGCGGGAAGAGTAAGCTCATGGGCGTGTCGCCTCTTGCTTGTGGTGCACCTGGTAAAGGTCCTATGGAGAACTTCATTCTCGACATGGCGCCATCTGTGGCAGCGCGTGGAAAGATTTACAAGGCTAAGCGACGAGGCGAGAAGATCCCATTGGATTGGGCCCTTGATGCTGAGGGACGACCGACGGATGATCCAGAAGCTGCTCTAGGCGGTGTCATGCTACCCATGGGTGGACCAAAGGGCTCTGCGCTGTCCATCATGATGGACGTATTCTCCGGTGTCCTATCAGGCTCTGCTTTTGCCGGACATGTCACAGGTCCTTACGATCCGTCAAAGCCTTCAGATGTCGGCCATTTCTTGGTTGCTATCAAGCCAGATCTATTCATGAGCTTGGATGACTTTCGAGAGAGGATGCAGTATCTTTATGAGCGTGTTGTGAGTTCTGATAAGGCCGCTGGGGTGGATCGGATCTACTTCCCTGGAGAGATTGAACAGTTAAATCAGAAGGAGAGGGAGAAGAATGGAATTCCACTCGTGCAGGCAGAGATCGATGCTTTGAATGCAGAGGCAAAGAAGGTCTCGGCGCAACCGCTGGGGATTAAGAATAACTAATAGTGTACATACATATAAATTTGATCAAGATATGCATATGACCCATACTAAAGGTGCCTACAGACTGTCGCCATGATTCTCCTTAAAGAACTTTTCTTACTTACATGCAAGGTATGACCTTTTACGTGATACTGGCGGTCTTGATACCAGTAGATACCATGGTTGAGAGTCGTGATGGAGAAGCCTTTGCATTCCCCATCTTCTATAAAGATGCTTCATTTCCTCGCTGATGTATGTAATTCACATAGCCTGACATAGATTAACGCATCTTTCTTGGCAACCATACATCAATTCTTGAGTTTGTGCTTCCTCTGTTGAAGTCTATTCGGTGATAAAAGTAACCTTCCCGCGCTGTAAGGTTACAGCGACGTCGCTCATTCAAAAACTCATTCAAATTCTATACATAGATATGAAGAAACAGTTAACTGAGAAGTTTAGGCAACACTCTCTAATGACTCGTGGTCAAAAGAGGAACATGCTATATGCATCTTTGAGTTGATAGTGGATCACTTCACGAGCCTTTTGCTTTATTGTGCGCAAGCGGACGTTCCCCGGCATGTTAGCTACTACGCGGAAGAAGTCCGTTCATGTGTGTGCACACTAGAATTCCGGGCTTGACTGACTATTTAACAATCGCTATGCTTTTTACCTTTTTGTTCAACATCAATTAGACTTTAGTAATCATGACTGTCGTTCATATCGGTACGTGTATCGTCATTGCCATGTTCTCGCATCGTCTCACTGACCAACTCGCAGTACTATTCAAGTTCCGACCAGACGTCGACGAGTCCCATCGTCAGACATTCGTCAAGGAGCTTGAAACCCTCAAGACATTATCATGCGTCAAAGATCAACGTCTAGTTGTAGGCGGACCGTCAATTACAGACCCCATCGCTCGTAGCAAAGGATTCCAGATTTGTCTGTTAAGTTTCCATCCCAACCCTGCGGCGCTGGCAGAATATCAGGCGAGCAGCGAACATCACAGGTGAGTTCGCTCGAAAACGTGGCAATGCAAAAGCTAATACTGCCTCAAGAGTCACCAGTCAATATCTATGGCCGTTTGCAGAGGACGTTACACGATTCGACTTTGAAGTTGCTGAAGAGGATGAGGAGACTTTCGCAACAAGTTTTGGATTGTCTCAGGGACTAAAGGTCAATGGAACATAGAGACCAATGCAATTTTAGACCAGCATTCTTTAAATCGGACATTTCCAACCAATTAACTCGTCTATGTTCAAGATCAATTACTCACAGAAGAGATAAGATGCTCCCCCGCACCCGATGATAAACGGCCGGCGGCCAAGACGCAGACCCGCCCCGCACGGAAGAGCCCGCCCGCCGGCTTATCAACCCCCGGCGTTGATGAATGATGCTAGAACGACGATTGTAGAAGGTCTAGAATGTGTTTGTGGGGGGGCTGAAGAGGGGAAGATATTTCTTGTGAATTCGGAAATATTCGCTTGTTTGGTATTACATCTTTCATCTTTGTGAGTTTGGTTTGACGATTGATTGTTCTGAGGTGACTCTCAACACCATCGCTACTATCACCACCACCAAAATACCCGTCATGGCGCGCTTCACCTTTGCTCGCCTCCAGGGTCTCACAAAGCCCAAATTCCTCCACGGAATTCCTAACAATAGCATTTTCATGATCGCCCTCCTCATCGGCATCAACGCCCTCGTATGGATCGCCGTCGCTATCGTCCTTCGTTTCCATCCAGCACTCATCTCACCCGCTGCCCTCTCCTACGTTCTCGGTCTCCGCCATGCCCTAGACGCAGACCACATCGCCGCTATTGACCTTATGACACGCCGTCTCATCGCTTCAGGACAAAAACCAGCAACCGTGGGAACTTTCTTCTCCCTTGGTCACAGTACAATTGTGATAGTAACCTGCATCGTCGTCGCGGCCACAAGTGGCGCCCTTCGCGAAAGGTTCGATGGCTTTCAGCGCGTGGGAAACATCGTAGGCACAAGTGTCAGTGCCACGTTCCTCATTATCCTCTGTGTTGGAAATGGCTGGGTGCTGTATAAGCTCATCCAGCGTCTGCAGGGAGTCCTGCGAGAACGCAGAGATCAAGTACAACTGAGTGGGTTTGTAGAGGAAGAAACTCAAATCCAAGATCATTTTGCGCTTGAGGGAGGTGGATTCATGACAAGAATTTTTAAAAGGTTGTTTCGTGTTATTGACCGGCCGTGGAAGATGTATCCCCTCGGCGTGGTCTTTGGTCTTGGTTTTGACACTAGTTCAGAAATTGCGATCCTTGGAATCGCTAGCATTCAGGCAGTACAGGGGACAAGCATCTGGTTGATCTTGGTATTTCCCATACTTTTCACTGGTAAGTAGATTATAGTTGGCTGAGGTGACTGTTCACTTACACGCTTCCAGCCGGCATGTGTATGCTCGATACCACCGACGGTGCCCTTATGATGGCACTGTATACTTCCAAAGCTTTCTCGAGAGATGTTGTCGCTATTCTCTACTACTCTATCGTCCTCACTGGAATCACGGTTGTGGTCTCTGCGTTCATCGGCATAGTGCAAATTCTCTCCCTTGTGCAGAACGTCGCAGACCCTCAGGGTCGTTTCTGGGATGGAGTATCTGACATTGGCGACCATTTTGACATCGTCGGAGGAAGTATCTGCGGCGTGTTTCTTGTCGTTGGCTTAGGCTCTATCTTCGTGTATAAGCCCTGGCGACGTCGTGTTGAGAGGAAGCAGCAAGCGTTGATACAGAGTGATGAGGGTGCTTTCCAAGATGCTCAGTCACCCATCCCGCCTTCTGCAGAGACCGAGCCATCAGGATTCATTGACTCACAAAGAGAAGTTTAACTCTCTTTTTCCTAACATACAGATGCCCTGTTGGGTTCTGATGAAAGAAGTTATTCGGAGATATGCAGGGTGTTTTTCACTAGAATAACCTCAAAGCTATAACAAAGAAAATTCTATACTCCTGAGGCGCCCATGTTACATCTTCTCCTATAAATAAAGAGATATCCCTTACTAGAGGCCGACGAGAAATTCTTCCCACACACATTCTGGTGTTTTTAATCTTCCCCATTAACGACCAATTCCAGACACTTTCTCCTGCTCACTTTACTCCTCGAACCACTTCACTATTCTCCTTTCTCGTCCTACTTTTATACGCCAGTCTATTATTTCAAGACTGATAAGACTTGAGGAGAAAAAGGGATTTCTGTCAAAATTATTATTTATTTTAATCTTCTCCTACCTAGCTGGGATATCTCTTCCTTTCCCAACAACGCCAGCTCTCAGAAGCAATACAAAGACATCCCGCCAAGAGTATACCACAACCTTTTTGTATTAGTAAAGTTACATCCAGTTGCTAACTTCAATAGAGTGAGTAGAAAAGCTTTTGTCTCTGACATCGACGGGCAGCGCATTGAGCTGCCGCTTTGTCGTTCGCAATCAAAACAGACTGCCCACGAGGCAATGGCCAATCCCCCCGGGGGCATCCCTGTGGCTGAGAGGAATATTTCTGACACAATCCCACATCAGTTTCCATTGGGAGATCCTTTAAAGGATGCTTCTATGGGGAATTATATGACCCGTACTCCTATGGGACATGTCTCCAATATGGCGATAAACCCCATGTCTAATACCGCTACGGATTATTTCCCCATGGCGTCTGATTCCAACTCTTCCCTGGCAGGCATCACAAACACTACTCCTGCGACGGTTAACCATCCCATGATGTCTGATACTGTCATGCATCATGCTTCTTTGTCACATGGTTCAGGCAGTGCTTCCTCGAGGGACCTCATAGCCAACTCTCTGATGGCGAGTACCCCTCTGGTTAGTCGTCCCAGTTCCAGAGGCCTCATGGAACGCTCGATGGTTAACTTTCCACCTGCTTGTGCTTCTATGGCCAACCCGCAAATGCTCCCCACGCCTTCCACCACTCCAGTCGATCAAACTGCCTTGCCCTCTCTGTCAGAATCGAGACGTACTTCACCTCCAGCTGTGAATGGGGCTCTACGAAAAGCTCAATTTCGAGCGCAGTTTGTAGTGGGTGCTCGAAAGGATGAAGGTGTCTGGTTATGCAAAAAGTGCATGACGCTTCTCTTCAAGGAGTTGACTGAGATCGAGGACTACGATGTGCGAGTTGCTGTCCGCTCTTTTGAGGTCGAGAATAACCTGATGCTCGGCTGTATAGAACATGACGAGGCAGAACGTGGCAAGACGCGGTGCAAGTTCTGTAAGAAGCGGTTGATGTGTCGCTTTTGCATGCGTCTACCTGATGGATTTACATGTGACTTATCGTCACTTCTATAACTTAGAAGGTGCTGCTTGGTGCTTAAGAGACTATTGGTACGGCGTTGGGATTAGTCGGTGGATGTACTATACAAGACAAGGGGCTTCTGAGCCCGAATGAGGCTCTGCAGGGTACTACACGGCGTTTATTTGGAGTTTGTACAACATGAAAAGTTAAAGGGGCGGAATAGGGATCGCATTTCTATGGATCTTGGGGTGGACTATGAATCAATGCGTTAATGACCTGGGGAAGTTGTACGATTAGTGGTTGTTTGTATGTGGTGAGTGTTAGTCCTAAGCTGTCATCATTTACGGTGTAATTGACATTAGTTTCTAATAAATGCTAGACATTCTAATATAACTTTGGCCTCTCTTTTAAGCGACTATATCTTTATTCACTAAAACGAACATCACGCCCACTTTGAGGCGCTTTCTCTGTGTAAGTGACCCTGGCACGCGGCGTAGAACATGAAATACTAAATCAGCCCAGTAAACCTTTATCAAGTTATCGCAGAGCTCATATGTTCAGTAGTAATATTACTTACTAATTCATATTCTCAATGAATCTGTTTTTGACTTATAAGACATTGTGACCACTTTATCCTTGTTGGCACCTTCCTGTCGAGTGCCCGATTTGTGCCATCTCCACATTTACATTTATCCATCAGGTTCTTGCCATGACATCCACATCGAACCACAACCTTTCATCAACAATTTGCATGCCCACGGAGATGCCAGTACTTTGATTCTACAAACTCACCAATTCCTGCGTCATACACATGCGGACAACCGATCAATATTCGTCTCACAACACCGAAGGTCTTTTGTGTGCCACTCGCCAGCATGACACTACAGCAGGTCGATTGACTTGTCACGATACAACTCTCTTCGGACAAGTGGAGGGTTTCACGGCATTTGAGGCATCTGAGGGGGTAACAGCATCACAAACGACTGTGGAGGTAAGTGGTTCGCCAGATACGCATAACGCTTGGGTCGAGGCCTGTACGAAACCGACTCCCACGGACGATGCACTTTCCCGTCAGCAAGAGCCGCAAAAGGCGGTTGTTACAATTGAAGGTCATTGAAGAGGCCTCACCAACAACAAATCAGACAGGACCATGAACCCTCAATGCATTGATGAAGCATAGCTGCCTGCTGCGAGAGCCCGTGATAGCTGAATTGGGGGCTACTTCAGCCAGCTAACGCCAGTCGCCGGGTCAATCTTCAAGCTAGAGCACAGGTCGTGTCAGCATTGCATACGATAGCTCGATAGGCATACTATGGTACAGTGGGCTGGCCCATTTCCCATGCTGAAATTGGACCACCAGAGGCCCGAAATTGCAACCCCGGATTTTATCGATACTCGAGTCAGCCGCTATTGTTTGGCACTTGGGACCAAAGGGATTGAACCGAGCTACGCGACGCTAAAGACGCCAATCGGACCTTGTGTACCTAGTGTACCTTCTACAGACCCTCCCGCAAACGTTCATTTTCAACCCAAAGTCCAGAGCCTGCTTCTGCTGCTCTTACTCCGCCCCCAATCCCTTACCATGCCGCGCAACTTTGAGGCTCTGTGGTGCCTGTTCTGGGTCCCATTGTAATCTCCATTAGCAGCAAGGCCAGGCTCACGATGATGGGAACAATAGCCTTTCTCAAGATCCAATTTGCGGGGTAGTTCCTATTCGTCCACCGGCCCATGATCCGTCGATGGACCCCGGGGACCAGGCTGAGTCGTGTCAATAAAGTACAAAGGGATTTGCGGACAAGTCGCCAGCGCTGAGGGCTGAGGCTGGCTGATTAGTGAAGGGGGTTGCAAAAGAGTCAGACGTGCTTCTCTGAGCCCCGTTCTCGGAAGCATTGCCACCCCTGTCGCAATCAACTAGGCTAATCTGCAACCGTTCATAGGTCAATTGCTTATCGCGGTATCGACGAGGTACCAGATGGTACTGATAACCGCCTGTTCTTCTCTCCTCTTGCCTTTATCCCAGAGACAGGGTGTGCCTTCGGCACGGCAACGATTCAAGGGTGCGTTGGAAGAGCATTGCCTTACGAATAATCATATCAGCCTCCTGAGTCAACGAATTATTCAGGACCAGTCGTTTACCGCCTCGAAGGCCTCAGGAATACTGTGCCTACTGTCGGTCCGTGTCCCATCAGGTCCCTGCAGGCAGTTCTATGCGCCTACCACGGGACTGCAGCCTTAGAAACGCTCGTCCTGGCGTTGACAACGGACCCCACACTGTTTGCCTCGCCAAAGTACCTCTAAACGAGAGGGTGCAGCGGATATCCTGGCCTAGTTTCTAGGGGAACTGGAACCTGGACCCTTACTGTACGTTCTAGGTTGGACCCCTAGAAATGCGACCCACAGCCCCTTCTTTCGGGTCAACGACTCAGGAGTCCTAGCCTCGTTAGCCTCGACGAATCGGATTGACGGGGAAACAGAGGCCATTGCTGGCGGATGGCAAAAGATTACAAGACGATACGCCAAACGCCCTCGACGAAGACATTCTCATGCCGTTCTGTACAGTATAGTGTAATACTGTCTGCTTTGTCGCCAATTTCTTTGATCCAAATAAGCTTCGGACTGGCCGTCTCCAAAGAAACTGTCATCTGGCCTCCCGTTGAAGGTATCAACTAGGCCACATGGTTTATCAGCTATCACATAACAAGTCGGCCAAGGGGTTTCCAACTTGGGAGAGCGGTCTGGACTTCAACAAAGAGGAGCCACCAGAAGTGGAAATGCTCTGCACCCTGTGCCATGCAACCGGGTTCAAACGAGCGTTCCGCCTCAGCGTGAAATTACTGGGCTGCTGGGATAAGCGACTTCACAATGCTTCCTCCTATTCGAAGCGTGGAACCTGGTAATGGTACTAGGTCGGGTACATTTACACTTCCAGTTCCGGGGGACTTAGAAACGCCAAGAAGACCCTTGCTTCTCCGCCAATCCATCCGGCATAGACCTTGCCCGGGTCCTCTTGGTGCGCCGTGCGTCTATGGTACCATTCGAGAAGGTCTATCGATAGGTACCTCGACGGCTGAGGTTACGAGGAAGAAGACGAGCCTCGTGGCCGCCCTCCATTGTCAGTCGGTGTAGGTATCTGTACATACAATCTGCAGGGCTGGATTCTTACCGTGTCGGGGACCCTTGGTTTGGTCGGTCTCCTTGATGGTGGTGGCGTATTACTAGTGTAGTACAGCACAGTATTCCTATCTGCTCAACGAAATCTTGTCATATATAGACCTTCTTCCCTCCGAACTCGCTTTTCTTTTTCCTTTCTGATTCCCCCCCAAAGCGATGGAATACCGGTTCCTTGCCATACCTCTTGATTCTCTTAACATTGTCTTGTTGGGTGTCTAATCTCATCTTGTATTGTTGATCAAGATAGACTCGGCCCATACAGTCATCCACTACACCACTCTTGTTCTCGTTGCTGCTTCGGTCAGCGTCCCTTTCTTTTGATTCACATACTATCCTAAGCCTTCAATATGCACGGCTACAGTTCATCAGAGGAGTCTGATGACCCTCGTCGGCCTCGTGTCCAACCCGCTACAAATAACAACAACGACCAAAAGAAGAAGAAGAAGAAGAAGCTTCCACCCCAAAAGTCCATCAACCGTATCTGGAAGAAGTTCTCGAAGCGCAAGTTCCACAAAGCTCTTGCTGTCCTCCCATTCGACCCTGTTCAGCCGCCAGCTACTATTCATTCCAATGAGCTTCTATCGGCCGGTTACGAGCGAGCTGCTGAGGAATGTCGACGAAAGGTTGAGAAGATCATCAAAGAATGCAAGCGAGTAAATATGCGCTACCGAGATCCTGGTTGGGATTTGGTGAGTTATTCTGGGGAAACCCGAAACACGCATGAAGGTGACA
Source organism: Fusarium stilboides (assembly GCA_014822085.1). Classification (NCBI taxonomy): domain Eukaryota; kingdom Fungi; phylum Ascomycota; class Sordariomycetes; order Hypocreales; family Nectriaceae; genus Fusarium; species Fusarium stilboides. The sequence goes on from JAASAY010000269.1 coordinate 58,251, forward strand.
CTAACGCATCGACTAGGACTGGGATCTCAAGTATGAAAAGGGATACTGCTTGAACAACCTTGGTACACAAAAGTTTGAGCTGAACAGAACAACCCTGCTTAGCTCCAAGGCTGCCGTTCCAAAGGCTGTTAAGCGTGTACACGAGATTTTTGAGAATCCCACCTTCATGAAGGACGTCAGCGGTGGTGACGTCAAGCAAGGAAGTCTAGGTGATTGCTGGATTATGGCTGGCCTAACGGCTTTAGCCAACGTTCCAGATGGTCTTCGTCGTATCTGTGTCGCTCATGACACTAAGATCGGCATTTATGGCTTCGTCTTCTACCGTGATGGAGAGTGGATCTATTCCATTATTGACGATAAGCTTTACCTCAAGTCGCCTCTGTGGGACTCCCCTAGTATGCAGAGAGATCTTCTGCAGCAGATCGACCGTGAGGATAACGAGAACGTTTATCGCAAGACATACCAGACTGGATCAAAGGCTCTTTTCTTTGCCCAGTGCAGAGACCAGAACGAGACCTGGGTTCCACTTTTCGAGAAGGCCTATGCCAAGGCGCATGGTGACTATGCATCACTGGCAGGTGGCTGGATCGGAGAGGGTGTCGAAGATCTCTCGGGTGGTGTGACCACTGAGCTGCTTACTTCCGATATCCTTGACATCGATGAGTTCTGGGATAAGGAGATGTCCAGAGTCAACGATGAATTCCTCTTTGGCGCCTCCACTGGTCTGCTTGAGCACGGTTATGGTGAGCGTGACGGTATCTCTGAAGGCCACGCATACGTTGTCATGGAGGCTCGCACGCTCAAGTCTGGTCAACGTCTCGTCAAGCTCCGTAACCCTTGGGGTAAGGTCCGCAAGGGTATCTGGGAAGGAGCCTGGAGTGATGGCTCCAAGGAGTGGACTGCCGAGGTCCAAGAGGAAATGGACCATAAGTTTGGCAGCGACTCCGTCTTCTGGATCTCATACGAGGACCTTATCCGCAAATACTCCCACTTCGACCGCACCCGACTCTTCCGAGATCGCGACTGGCGATGCTGCCAGCGCTGGATCGGTGTGGATGTCCCATGGAAGGCAGCATACCATGAGAAGTTCCACATCAAGCTGACCAAGGACTCTCCTCTCGTCCTAGTACTCTCACAGCTTGATAGTCGATACTTCAAGGGTCTTCGTGGCCAATACTCGTTCCGCCTGCACTTCAGACTTCATTACGAAGACAGCCCCAACGCTGAAGACTACATCGTTCGATCCCACGGGAACTACCTCATGGATCGTTCAGTGTCTGTTGAGCTGCCCGATCTTCCTTCAGGCAACTATGTCGTCTACCTCAAGGTGGTTGGTGAGAGAGATTCCAGTCTGCAGTCTGTTGAGCAGGTCGTTAAGCGCGAGGCTGCCCAGAGAAGTGAGAATGAGAAGCTTGCTCAAGTCGGCTACGCTTACGACTTGGCCCACAGCAAGGCTTGGGATCACATGGACAAGGTCACCAAGCTGCGCCAGAAGAAGGACCAGCAGAAGGCTTCCGGCTGCCGTCAGGGGGAGCGCCGCAAAATGTGGCAGAAGCGCTCCACCAACCGCGACGTTACCAAGAAGCAAACCAAGAAGAACTTGGAGAAGAGACAACGTCGTCGCGCCGAATGGGAGGCCGAGCAGACCCGTCTTGACGAAGAGTTCAACGCCAAGGTCAAGGCTGAGCGAGAGCAGAAGAAGAAGGAGAGACTCGCCAAGGCCGAGGCTGAGAAGGCTGCTGAAGCTGAGAAGAAGGCTGAAGAGGCCGACGACGAGGCTTTGAGCAAGAAGGCTGAGGAAATGAAGGTTTCAACCGACGACAAGGACGAGCCTGTTGTTGTTGACGAGCATCACAAAGACCATGACGATGCTGTGATTTCCATCTCGACCGGATCACCTCACTTCACACCCAAGAGCGTCGTCTCAACAGCAGAAGCTTCTGATGACAAGCAGGAGGTGCCACCTGTCAGTGGAGGACCTCCTCCCGCTCCCGTCGAGGAGGAAGAACCACTTCCAGTTCGTGCTCGTCCAGCCTACGATTCTGCTGGCGAGTCTTCAGACTCTCCTGTGGAAGACTGGGAGGCTCTGTACAGCAGTGACGATATGGCTCGTAAGCCTCGACTACAACAAGCCAGCCAGGCTGCTGCCCAGGACGAGTACGACTCTGAGGAAGAGAAGATGCCTGAGCCTTGGAATGCAATCTGCATCGTAGGCATCCGGGTCTACTCCAAAGACGAGAACCTTGAGCTGCGCACCGTCATGGAGGGTGGTGAGCTTTTGGAGGGAGGCATGGGCTCCAAGGGAGCTGCTGATCTTGACAATGCTCAGTCCAACGCGGGTGGTGGTCGAGCTGGAACCAAGGACGATTCCAAGCCCAAGTCGGATGAGGACGATAAGCTTTTTCCTCCTGTCATTCGCAAGGATGGTGGCGGATTCATGGAAGATGTGAGCACATCTGGAGAAAAATACTCTTCAATCAAGAGCTACTTCCACATCGACTCTGCCTTTACAACAAGGGTGAACTCCCCAGCACCAACACCATATGAGCATGACCGTCGATTGGAGTGGGCCCCTTCCAGCCGCTGAGGATAACAAGTATACCAAATTGCATTTCACGAGCGTATTAGAGAATTCCTAGAAAGGTCACATCTCGAGCGAATACGGTATTGGGATGATGATGATTTAGATTAACTGGTTAATTTTTGATGATTTTGGAGTGGAGGAAAGGCGCAAAGGAAATGGATTTGGATTCTATCAGGAACGACGACATGAACTATTCTAATTCAGAAATCAAGATTGTATTAAGCAATTGATCACGTTACAAACAAACATGAGCACTTTTCATAACGCAATTGAAAAGTGATTACACCATTTCAACTCATCTGAGGTGAGACTTTTGCGCCAAATGTGACACAAATGGCGGCACCTCAAACACAAACAAGCCAGCCTTTCCACGTGCAGACCAGACAGGAACGGAAATTCCACGTTGCAAACAGCAGGCAGACACCTGAGACACCGCCCCAAACACGCCTAGACTCGCTGCAAGCCGCCTGAACAAAGCCGGGTTAGCCCCTGAAATAACGAGTCAGGCACTATAACCGGGCTTAGAGGAGGCGTCAGCTGCCTGGAGTGCCCTGTCACGTCCGTCCAATAAAACTCCACCAACGGCAACCTGCGATAACGGAAGCTTATCGCAGGTTCCGTCATCGTCCTCACCTGCACTATCAAGCTCCCCCGTCTCTCTTCTCTTCTCTATCATTCACTTTCTATTGTAATTTTGTCTTTTTCTCTTCTCTTGTCCATCTTCAAACTTTCCCCATCATGTAGTTCATGGGAACTTATTAATCTTGCCAATAACACACACGATTCATCATGGCATCTTCTTCAGCTACTTCGTTGCGCCGGAGCCATGGCTCGTCCGGAGCCTCGTCTGGACACTCGCATCCGCACTCAAATTCACACTCTCGACATTCGAACTCAAACTCAAATTCCAACTCACGATCGCGATCTTTTACACATCAAGATGTCGACTCTGGCGCATCGTCAATATCTATCGATACTCTTGTCAATCATCTCCTCGTCGCTAAGCGATCGCTTTCCTCCATGACCCTTGTTCTGCGCGCAAACGAGATCGCAAACGCCGCACGTCAGTCACATGAAGATGTCGCCATCCTAGCCGCCCAGGCGGGCTTTCTACGAACATCGATCGTCGATCAAGCCGCGATACTTGTTAGAGTGCGGAGGAGTTTACAGAGCACTTATGATTGGGGAAAGAAGGACTTTAAGAAGCTGGTCAAGTCGATGGACTTGGTCGATGGGCAGCTGGAGCATACCATGGAGATGCTCCGTGAAACCGGGGTTGAGAGCGTCTTCCGGCCTAAGGGCGAGGATAGACGGAGTCTTCTTGACTTTATCGATGAGGGAGGCGTACATGGAGTGCGAGAGGCCATGAAGAAGAGCATCCAAGAGCTCCAGGTAAGCTGCGTCACCTGAAGCCATCGCTAAACATCTGCTGACTCAGAGCAGGCCATTCAACAGTCTTTTGATGGGGACTTACTCCGCTTCGATACCGACATTCGTAACCTCAAGAAGATTATCGTCGATACCCCGAGCTTATCACGCGACGTCCACGATGCAAGTAATCCACCGACCGGCGAGCTTCTTGACAGTTTGGTCGACCACTCAGCCAACATGGCCCAGCTACTGGTCTCGCTGACCCATCACTTCGACATGTGCGTCACCGCGATCCGAACTACAGAAGGCGGCGTAGCTCTCGCGCGTCGCAGAGCTGCCGAAGCTACACAGTCGCAAGGCAGCGACGGCGTCTCCATATCAGGAGTCATCGCTGAGCAGGAATCCAACGTCTCCGACCTCGAACCCAAGACATCAAAGGACCGAGCTGAGATGCTCAAGGTCGTTGTCCAGGATGCAGGAGAGGTAGACGACGTTGTTCAAGAAATACAGGAACGCCTCACGGCAATGGAACAGGAATACACCGTGCTACAGGAACAGCACGAGAACTCAAAGCAGGCCTACACAGGTATGCTAGAAGCATACGCCGTTCTCGGCGATATTGGCGATCGACTCGCAGACTACCTAGCGGCCGAGGGCGACTTCAAGTCCCGATGGGATATGGAAAAAGAGGGTGTCTACACCAAGCTGCAAGAAATGCAGCAACTCAAAGAATTTTACGAGCGCTACGCAAGCGCCTACGACAGTCTGATCCTCGAAGTCGAGCGCCGTCGCGCCGTAGATGATCGCGTGCGCAGCATCTATCGCAAAGCGCAAGAAAGCGTCGACAAGCTCCTCGACGCCGACCGCTCGTCCCGCGAGACATTCCGACAAGACGTAGGCGAATTTCTACCCACGGATCTCTGGTCCGGAATGCAAGGATCTGCGAGGAAATGGGCTGTCGTCCCCGTCAATGAGGAGGGCGAGACGGATCCTGGTGATGAGGGACCAGCGCTGCGGAGGAGTGTTGTTGAGGCGGCGAGGGAGAGGCTTGGAAGAGCTGGGGATGTGAGACGATAAGGAAGGATTTCAGACAATAAGCCCAAAGCTTTGAGACGATTAAAAAAGGGATCGTGTACGATTTGAGATTGATTTGGTGTTGGGGATATCGGCGTTTGGATTACCAGGGTTGGGTAGCTTTGAATTCTAGTGAATAAGTACGCTTTATTCACACAATCTCACTCTCATACCAAAGTATTGTCTTTAATGGTGGCAGTGTTCTTACTGACTATCAGAAGAGTACGAGAAACGAAGTGAAGTATGTGGCTCCCTACAGGAAGAATTGTCAAGCATGGTACGTCGTACTGTCTCTTCTTGAAGTGATCGTGCCTTATCAAAAGAGAGGAGTGAGATCGTGTTCAATCGAAAGCGTGTCAGAGGGCAAGGCAAAGGGAATGGAATAGGCTATTATTTATTAAGCTTGATCATTACGAATCAGATTCTGCATCGCGATGCAGAATGAAGGCTTTTGTTGTGCAGACACGCAAGACAGTTCCACCTCGTACAAAAATCACAAATCTTCCTCCAATATCCTCCTATACTACTATGGTATCATTTCAAAGACAGACAAGACCGTTATTCATCCGCGTCATTGACCGACGCATCCCTTGTTGAGAACACAAGACCCAGTTGGCTCCTGTGTTGTATCTCTTCTTGTTTTCAACGCCCCCAGCTTAGCGGTCGCGAATGACCTGCTGAACCTTGGGGTACACTCTGCACATCTCCTGGTACAGCTCTGGGTGGTCGCGCCACATGACCTGAGGATCCCAACCAGCTGCGACAAAGATGGTGTCGACGCCGCTGGAGATGGGAGTGGTGAAGATGTTTGCGATCTGGAAACCGATGAGGAAGGAAAAGGCCACAACGACGGCAGTGTACTGGCCATCGCTGTTGTAAGGAGGGTCGGTGAAGTAGAGGTAGAGGTAAGCCAGGAGAGCACAGGCATATGCGATGAAGAGAGCGCCAAAAGAAAGGACAGGTCCGATAAGACAATCCTACACAGATTAGCAATAGACTTAGTAGAGACAAAAGAGGTGATACTTACGTTGATCAGGGCGTCAATTCCGCGGTCCTTGATCATCTTCCAGGTATCCTTGGCAGCCGGAAAGTAGGCCTTGCCGTAGAGAGCAATGTGACAGAAGGCATAGCGGTTGAGGAATTCGACGGCCCACTCAAGGAGACCCAACAAGCAGCTAACGCAGCAGAACACTGCGTATCCGACAATGCTACCATCCGAAGCCTCCTGGTTACGCGCGGCATTGCAGAGCTGGCGAAGGAACTGAACAATGGCAACTAGCAAGCTACCGAGACTGATGGAGCCGAAGCTGTACGTCAAAGCTCGCTTGGCTGAAGCGCGAGTAGCGTCCTTGGGGAAGTTGTGAGGGTTGAAGTACCAAGAACCGTAAACACCGGCAATGGTAGTGTGGATTGTGTTCTTGAGCCACTCAGAGAACCAATACATGGCAAAGGTGATAAAGACAATCAAGCCGATAACCTTACCTTTTCCACAGCCGCCGTCCGCGCAAGAGGGGTTATCGTTGGCAGGCTGATACTTGATATAGATTGCGACAAGAGTGATCGAGTACCAAGCAGAGAAGGCCGTGGCAATGATACCTCCAATGAGGCTAGTAAGGTAGACATGGCCGTACTTCTTGCTGACGTCGATGGTGGTTCGAAGCATGAGAGCCGAAAAGGGGATTCGGGAGATCCATGTCCAGAAACAAAAGGCCATGAACAGACCAAAGATCAGGAACACTATTCCAGCAGACCAGTACTTGCGCCAAAGGTAAAAGATGGCCGTTCCAAGTGCCCAGCAAACGTTGAGAATACCAGTCACCCAGATGAACTGCTTGGGGAAGAGTCGCGCGAGCCAGACGTAGGCGTAGGAAAAGACAAAAGCAACAGCGAGAACGAACATGAAGAGGATGACGGTACTCGTGTTGAGAGAAAAGTCGTTGCGGTTGCCATAGATTCCATTGCCAGCATTGCCCTTGTTGGCGGCGTAACCTTGAAGGGCGAGACCAGAGACGACGACGTAGCCGATGAAGACACAAATCAGGAGGATTCCAGCCCAGAGATCATTGTACTTTGGCTTTGCGATCTTGAACTGCTCCTCAAAAGAGCCCTTCTCGTTGCCATCGTAGCCTTGGGCGGGCATATAGCCATTGCCATTCTGAGGAGGCCCCTGCTGGTATGGCTGCTGCGGCGGCGGCTGTTGGTATTGCTGGTGAGTCGCAGGAGGAGGTTGGGGTTGGTATTGTTGTTGATAACCGCCATTGGAGTACGGCTGTTGCTGGTTTGGGTTGTAATAGCTGTCGGATTCGCCCATGATGGCGGCACTCGATGGAGTTATCGATGCAACAAGCCGTGGATGTTTTGTTTCGCGATTGAATCTGGGTGATCAGCGCAGGGATGTCAAGTGTCGATGCCGATGCCGAATCCAATCAATCTTCACCAGCAGTCGACGATGACTGAGAAAGCTTGCGAGTGATGATTGATGGACGCGATAAGTAGATGTCAAATAAACAAAAGACTACGTGTACGGAAATGGGTGATGAAGGACGGTACAAAGCCAGCAAAAAACATCATGACCTAAAGACATTGTCACAAGCGGGGCCTCCAAGATTGCGACTGCCTCACACCAGAAATCAAAGACATCACAACTTGATGAGGTCATTGAGGCGCCAGCTTGAACAACCTAAACGGAAAGGTGTAACGATATTTGGCTTAGAGCAGGTACGAAAGCCAATCAAAACCGACGAATGCGGAAAGCTCCCTGTAGCTACAGGGCCTGAGCAGCTGAAAGCCGAGAATTGCTAAGAGCCGCTAAAGGCTTGTCGAGTGCCGACATGCCGAGCGCCAATCTTGTGACGTTGATGAGGCAGGTCCCAATCAATCTACATTCTTTCTTAGAGGATCATGAAGTGCCCGACTACCCAGCTACCTACCCTAAGGCGATGATCCTTTGTTTCTTCACGATGCACAGAATCACAGAAAGCAGAGATTATTCTGCTTGTGCTCTTTGTACTCTCTGTACTCTGCAGCGAATGCAACTCGCCTAATGTTGAATTCATTGAAAACATCATCGGACGTACAGGCTTCGAGTTGAAATACTTGCAATCTACTATGATCATGGTAGGCAATCGTTCACCAAGGTATCATGTCGTTCGGTTTGATAACGAAAGCCTTAGCTGTTAATAATGCCTCGGGTTGTCTTCCCAGCCAGTATGTTTCAGCTGCGGCTGTTATGCAGCATCCTAGTCAGATGACTTCCTTGCTGGGCAGGCTCCAGCCTGATTATGTCCAAGTTGATGTTGGTATTCTTTTCCCTCATTATCATTCAGTGGATGGCTTCAGCGAGACTAGAGACCTTGAATTCTACTGCTTCTCATCGTCGAAATGGGCTCCGGCTCATTGGCCCACGACAGTTACCACGTGGGATGGATATGTGCGCTCCCCAAAGAGCAGACTGCAGCAACTGCTATGCTCGATGAGAGACATGGCGATCTACCAAAACCAGCGAATGATCCAAATACGTATACTCTTGGCTCTATCGGCAAGCACAATATTGTCATAGCTTGTCTACCCAAAGGAAAAATCGGGACTGTGCCAGCAGCGACTGTAGCAGCTCATTTGGTGTCGACTTTTCCATCCATCAAATTCGGCCTCATGGTTGGCATAGGCGGGGGTGTTCCACCAAAAGTCAGGCTTGGCGATGTGGTAGTCAGTACACCTATTGGCACATTTCCCGGTGTTGTTCAATGGGATTTTGGCAAGGCAAACGAGGGCGGCAATTTTGAGCGCACTGGAGCACTCAATAATCCGCCCACCTCTCTACTCACTGCCTTGACCAAACTGGAGACGGAGTATGAGCTCACCGGGTCCCAAGTACCAGAGTATCTTGAAGAGATGCGAGCGAAATGGCCCAGGATAGCAACCAAGTATCTCAAGTCTGATTCACTCCAAGACATCTTGTTCATGCCGGATTATCCTCATGTCGATGAGGGGTCCGGCAACTACGATGATGAAGATTCCGAAGAAGAGGGCTGCCAGTCTTGCGATAGGACCATGGTTGTCAAAAGAAGGACAAGGGAGTTTCGCGTTCATCACGGTCTCGTTGCGTCTGGTAATCAGGTCATCAAGGATGCCCTATTCCGAGACAGACTTAACAAAGACCTTGGAGGTCACGTTCTTTGCGTCGAGATGGAAGCAGCTGGATTGTCACAGGACTTCCCGTGCCTTATAATCCGAGGCATTTGTGATTATGCAGACTCGCATAAGAACAAGAAATGGCAGGAACATGCTGCAGCCGCTGCAGCCGCATTCGCAAAGGAACTCTTGGCTTATGTACAACCAAGTGAGGTTGACAGAGAGAGACCCGTGGTGGATATACTCCGTCAAGGTTAGTTCTTCTGAGGGATCAAACGATCAGGCTCTAATGAGACCAAGTTCGCCAAATCACTTCAGCTACTCATCAACGCGTTGTTCGTCTTGAATCCAGAATGATCAAGGATGAAGACATGCAAATTCTCAACTCTCTCACCTCGATTGACTATACGCCTCAACAGAAAGATTTCTTTGATCGTCGACAGCCAGAAACCGGTCAATGGTTTTTAGAATCGCCTGAGTTCCAAAACTGGCTAGAAGTCAAACAACAAACCCTGTTCTGCCCTGGTATTCCAGGAGCTGGAAAGACAATCCTTGCATCTATCATCATTGATGACCTTATTTCTAGATTCGGCGACAAAGAAGATATTGGTTTCGCATACATATACTGCAACTTTCAACAACACAGTACGCAGTCGGCCGAGAACATGGTTAAGAGTCTCTTAAAACAGCTTGCCCAAGGTCTAACCTCACTACCAGACTACGTGAAGGACCTTTGTATCCGGAGCTCTAAAACCCGCTCTGCAACACTTGAAGACTTCTCAAGTGTGCTCCAGAATGTTACTGAAACATATTCCAGGGTCTTTATAGTCATCGATGGGCTTGATGAGTGCAAAGCAACCGATGGCAACCGAACAAAGCTCCTTACACAACTGTCTGGTCTGCAAACTTCTTCTGGCTTGAATGTTTTGACAACTTCAAGATCTGTCCCACAAATCGCGGAAGAAGTGATGCAACTTTTCGACAATGTCACGGACCTTGAGATACATGCCCACGATGAAGATATACGAAGCTATCTGGCCGGTGCCATGTCCCAGTTACCAGGTTTTGTCAGCCGCAATCCTGATCTGCAGGAAGATATCATACTCAAGATCATTGAAGTTGTGGATGGAATGTACGTTGTCTTATTTTATCCAGTCGAACAACGCTGATGTGTCCAGGTTCCTACTTGCACAGTTTCATCTCGAGTCTTTACGAGGAAAACGCTCGGTGAAATTTATCCATACTGCTTTGAAGAACCTCAAGACCGGGCCTCAGGCATATGATCATGCCTACAGTACAGCCATGCAGCGGATAAAAGGACAGCTTCCTGATGAAAAAGAGCTCGCTATGCAAGTCTTGATGTGGATTACACACGTTGTGCGGCCGCTCAGTGTGACGGAGCTTCAGATCGCACTCGCTGTTGAAGTAAATAGCGAGTGTCTTGATGAAGACAATATTCCAGAAGCCGAACAATTGGTCTCTGTTTGTGCTGGATTGGTCACAATCGACCACGAAAGCGACATTATTCGACTTGTTCATTACACGACGCAGCAATACTTTGAGCGAACTGGAGATACATGGTTCCCGACAGCACATGAGGATATGGCGAGGACATGTATCACATATCTCTCATTCAAGCACTTTGTCAGACAATCTTCGTTGTTTTCATGGGATAACAATCTGATTCAAGCGAATCCACTACTTTCCTATGCTCTGAATAGCTGGGGGTCCCATGCTTATAACGCTCCACATTTATCTTCAGAAGTTGTAGACTTCCTAGAGCGCGACACAAATGTGCACTTTGCGTGCGGAGTATTAGGTTATACATTTTTTGCGTGGAATGGACTACACAGAATGGAGAGGGAAACGACAGAAGGTGTCACATGTCTTCACTTAGCAGCATGGTTCGGGCTCAACAGAGAAGTGCAAGCCCTCCTCGAAAGAGGAGTCGACACGGACGCGCAAACATTCTATGAAGAAACACCACTATCGATCGCCATAGAGGGACATCATACGGCCGTTGTTGTTGAATTGCTGAACAATGGTGCTTCATGCGAGGCCGGAGGAGGTCCTTCGTATTCACCTTTGATCCACGCCACCATGAGAGGATTCGAAGATATTGTCGGGATTCTCATCAGAAGTGGGGCCAACATCAATAAGACACTCAAGAGAAAGAAAGATGTAGGTTCTGATTATTACCGATGTCCTCTAAGCCTTGCGGCCAAGGAGGGTCAAACTACTGTCTTCAGAATGCTTCTGGACAGCGGCGCTGATCCACGGCTTGCATGGCAAGATGATGCTCTGGGAGAGGCTTCTGGGAAAGGATACGACGCTATCGTTCAGATGCTTCTTCAGAGTGGCGCCGATCCTGAGTTCATTGGCTCTTCTTTGTTCACCCCTCTAGCCTGTGCTGTGCATGGAGGACACGAGATGACAGCCAAGATACTGCTCGACTACGGTGCTGCTGTCGACGGCCGAAGCCCGGGAGGCATTACACCTCTAATGCGTGTCTGCGAGCGGCCAGATGAAGGAGTGCTCAAGTTACTACTCGCATATGGCGCTGACATTGAGGCGCGAGACGACGAGGGTAATACGCCGCTCATACGTTGTGCGCCACGCGGTAGCGAATTTGCAGTCAAGATGCTCGTCCAAAATGGCGCCGATATAGAGGCGAAAGACCGTCATTGGGCCACACCACTGATGGTAGCCACTCGACAATTCGATGAATCCAAAGTCAGACTTTTGCTTGAATGTGGCGCTAATCCTGAAGCACGAGACGAAGACGGTCATACGCCCCTCGTATTGTCTTGTCTGTGGGGTTACGAAGCGATAGCTAAGCTGCTACTCAAGTACAACGCCAACGTTGGAGCTCGAAACCATTATGGCGAGACACCACTCTCCTTAATCGCTAGAAATCTACGTGACAGCATGATTGGGATTCTTTTTGGGGGTGGTTACGACGTCTTTGAGCGTGGATGGGGAAGGCCTACAATCGTGCCTGATATGAGAGAATACGGGTCTATGGTTGCGATTGTAGTCCGGAAAAGTATGCCCGACATGAAGAAAGACCAAGTCTACATCCGCTCATGCCTTTCGATGGTTATAGAGGAAGGCTCTGGTCCAATCCTTGTGGCGCTGCTCGAAAGCAGTACTGAGCTTGAGCTTGAGCATGACTTTCCTGATTCCTACGAACCAGACCCTGAGAAGGCTCCTTCGAAAGAAGTGGACTTGGTCGACATCCTAGTCAAGAACGGTGCCTGTGTGAGCTATAGGAACTGGAGATCTTGGAGATCTGACAAGAGGCGGACTTTACTGAGGCAGTTCAAGACGGTCAGCCTATTGCTGGAAAATGGGGCCAGGCCTGGTGGAGAGACTTGGGAATACCCTCCAGTAGATTTTGCAAGGCATGTGCAGAAGCAGACTATGGCTGACCTGCTGCAGGACTATGGAGTGAAGAACATTTCACAGATTGATCTCATAGACTGCGCTTAGCCCTTGTTTCAAGGACGATAATTTTTGATATGACTCAAGATCCTGTTGGCATGGCGACATATCGTGATCGCCCAGCTCCCGTGCCGTTGATTAGGGTCATTTGTCATCCCAAGAATATTCCAGGGCACGTCAACATAATCTGGGGTCGAGGAAGGTGAGGTGTTGAAGGGTCGTTATGCCGAAAGCTTAACGAGGTTTGGTGCAGCTAGAAAGACGAGCCAATGGCGATATCGAAACGAGTATCGCGTCCATATAACGCGTCTGTAAGAGATTTGGAGCGGAAATGATGTCGGAGGCTTCTAACCGCTTCTTATTTCCAGCATATCGAATATCGATGCGAGTAGATTGAAAGTCATCAATAATTTTCGCAGTCACCTGTGCAAGAGAGCATCGACGTCAAATGTCTCACATGTGGAGGTTATGGCCTGTCGTTGCGCTTGGCCGCGAACCACGGGTGGTGTGAGATTGAGGCTCTGGTGCCATCGGCTGCGCCGTCTGACCGTCGCAAACAACGCGCTCACTCTCGGCAGTACACGGCACGGATGCACATACAGGCCATCAGGTCCTTTTGAGTCTCAACTTTTGAGACAGAACCAACAACAGTCGCAAAAAGGAAGCTGTAGAGGATAAAATAGCAACGCATGGCATTCAGGTACGACCACGGCGTCGAACCTATCGGACATGAGCCCGGAACGACACGAGGTCTACACTACGGTCAGTTCATGCAGGCCAGGCCATTGCGGGAAGATCTCCCGGATCTAATATCCCTATCGTGATCCTGGACGGGCAAAGGTGTAAGCTGAGAGGTTAGAGCTCAAGGTATTACACAACTTGATGGTGAAAGAATTTGTCACTTAAATGGTGCACGACCAGTTGGTGAGACGGTGGGGATCAAGCGAGATTGTCGAGCCATGGGGATAACGCGGAGCATCTGTTTTCGCTTGGCCTTTTGGTTGGGGGAGTTCGGAGTGATGCCAACTGGTCGGTCGGTGGTGGAATGTTTGCTGCGGTCATGTCATCTGCGCCAGAGTGTTGCTGCGACGATATGAATGTCATTCGCGCCAGTGGTGATGATGGTTTAGGGGTTATAGGTCAAGGTCGAGACTGGGGGATGCATGGTTAATATCCGATTGAATGATTCAACAGACGTTACACAATCGATTCGATGAGTCCCATCATATCGGCGCTCGATTAACTCATGAGTCAACTCGTCAATTCTCGGGCCGTAATCGCCAAACCCAGACCCATTTAGCGATAGATGCAGAGCATTCCGATCTCAAGCGGAGTTGAGAGTACATAATAGAAATATGAATAGTCCAATCTCTGACTCTCATCACGACCAGGTTCTCCTCAAACTGTTTGCGAGCCGGTTGACACCACGAATGCTTATTTCCTACCATCTGATATCTGTACGTAACTGTAACACAGATGAGTCGTTTAATGCTGGGGTTCGACTTATTGAATTGGATCCTAGTCGGGCCTAGGTCCAGCAAGCAGGTTTATTGACCGGCCGGGTCCGATAATGGAGAGTAACTGTGGTTTTAATGACTGGATTTAAAGAGTCACATCCATTCATAGACTATCAATGGTGCTCGGAGATGCGAGGTTGACGTCGGCAGAAGCGACGACAAGAGCCGCAATGCCTGGCCATACCTAAATGACCCGACAGGAGAATATTTCAGTGCCAGTGCCATACCGAGTCAGGCCACTCTTCAGCAAGCGTCACGTCGCAGAAGCTGCATGGAACAAATCGAAGCCTGTTCGCACTTGGATCGGTGGCTTACCTGCAGCTATCAAGCCACTAGTATTCCTCTTTTCGACGTAAAATTTCTCTTCTCATCTTGGCTGGTGCATGTTGATTGGTCTGTATGCTCATTCTCTCAGCGGACAAGCCGTGGCAAGAATCAGTGGCGCATCCACTAGCGTCGGGCCCGGTCAATTGATTTTTCAGCGGGTACTGCCCCTGTCAGAGTGACAGACGTTTTAGTGTGGCGCGCTCGGCCGGGAACCTAAATCGGCAACGAGCCGAGAAAAACTCAAACAATCTCGCGATATTTCACTGCGACATGACCAAGGGAGCAGCTCTCCATATACGGAGTATACTGTATTATGTTTGATCCTTTTCTAGATCGGGTGATGTGATCCTGGAGAAGAGAATGAAAGAGGCAGTTACTATTGGGAAAAGACTCAAGTAATTGGACAGGGGAGGGATCATCATGAGCATCGCCGTAGACTTACAGTCGCCATCACCGGGGGGCAAAACAATGGGGGAGACTATGTAGGAAAATCTCTCGAGAAATCATCCACTCACACTGACTAACAAGGCTCTGTCTGTGCTCTGGTCTGTCTCTATGAGTGAGCTCTGGTCCGATATCGACCATGTAGGCAAATTTTCGTAATGGGCCCATTCCCGATCCCTTCCCCGTCCCGGCTTCAATTTTTTTACATAACAGACTCATTTCCAGCCCACTTGGTCCTTCTTTCCGCCTCCCATCTCATCTCACTCAGCTTTTCCCTCGGTTCGGCTCCTTGCCTTTTTTCGTCCTTGTCCTTTTTGCTTTGCATCATCACACGAGCATAGCATAGCATCTTTTGTCGTTGCTCATTGTCGCATCGACAATATCAGCCTTACCTCGGACCCAGCATATACACATTGTTGAGCTAAGTCTCAACTATACTCGCAACCATGCTCGTCGATTCTTCGTCAGACGAAAAGACGACTCCCCGCGTGAGCAACGAGAAGAAGTCAAATGGCTCAAAGGAGGATGTCGAGACTGGTGAGGCCGGCCTGGACAGGGCCATGAGCTCTCGTCACTTGCAGTTCATCGCTATTGGCGGTACTATTGGAACTGGTCTCTTCCTCGGTGTTGGTCCAGCTCTCGTCAAGGCTGGTCCTGTGTCTCTGCTCATTGCTTTTGCCTTTATGGGCTCTGTCGTCTACGCTGTCATGGTCAGCTTGGGAGAGATGGCCGCCTACATTCCCATCGCCGGTTCTTTCACCTCGTATGCCGCCCGCTTTGTTGATCCTACCTTGGGTTTTGCCATGGGTTGGTTGTACTGGTTTAGTTGGTCTATCACCTTTGCTCTCGAACTTGTCGCCGCCGGAATCATCATCCAGTATTGGGATAAGGGTCTCAGCATCGCCATCTGGATCAGTATTTTCTGGGCCATGTTTACCGCTCTCAACTTCGTCCCCGTCCGTATTTTTGGCCAGATTGAGATGTGGTTCTCCATGATCAAGGTCGTTACCATTATTGGCTTCATCATCTTCTCCATCTGTATCAACGCCGGTGTCGGTGACGAGGGTTACATTGGCTTCAAGTACTGGAAGAACCCAGGTCCCTTCAACGAGCACATGGACATCGAGGGTTCTACCGGCAAGTTCGTCGGCTTCTGGGCTGTTCTTGTTACTGCTGGTTTCAGTTACCAGGGAACTGAGCTCGTCGGTGTCGGCGCCGGTGAGACTGCCAACCCTCGCAAGGCTATCCCCCAAGCTATCCGCTGGACCTTCTGGGGTATTTTTGGCCTTTTCATGGCTACCGTCTTCTTTGTCGGAATTAACGTGCCTTCCAATGAGCCCCTGCTTAACAGCGGCGCTCAGGATGCTTCTGCTTCTCCCCTCGTTGTTGTCGCTACCCGCGCTGGCGTCAAGGTCCTCCCTGACATCATCAACGCTGTTCTCCTCTCTGCCATTCTCACAGCTGCCAACTCCAACGTTTACTCCAGCAGCCGTATCATGGTCGCACTCGCTGAGGATGGTCTTGCTCCCGCTTTCATGAAGCGCACCAACAAGTACGGCACCCCCTACTTCGCCGTCGCCTCGTGCTCCGTCATGGGTCTCATCGCCTACATCAACCTCTCCTCCAGCGGTGAGGAGGTCTTCAACTGGCTGCTCAACGTCAGTTCCACCTCGTGCTTCATCACCTGGGTCCTGATCAACGTCTGCCACATCCGCTTCCAGAAGATCATGAGCGTCCAGGGCATCCCTCGCTCCGAGCTGCCCTACCTTGCTCCCCTGCAGCCTTACCTGTCCTACTACGGTGCCTTCTTCGTCGCCCTCATCACCATCACATGTGGTTTCACCGCTTTCATCGATTGGAGCGTCGCCGACTTTTTCTCCAACTACATCAGCTTGATGCTTTTCGCCGTGCTCTACATCGGCCACAAGCTCATCTGCCGCACCAAGGTTGTGCCGATGACTGAGGTTGATCTGAGCAAGGGACGAGAGCAGATGTAAGCGAATATTGATTTGGAGTTTTCGGTGTTTGATAAAAAGTAGCAAAAGTTTTGTATCGGTTTTGCGTATAGCAGTAATAGTTGTAATGAGATGTATGATACCCTCAATACTTTATCCCGTACACGTGAAGTCGATTGTAGCCGTAAAGTTGGATGTTTAAAGACAGGGTTGTCGTCGTTTGGGACCAGGTAGGCTGTTAAAAGGGTAAAAGGAAGGAAAATATCCAGGGGCCACTGGTGATTTTATCTATTTTATCCCGTCACCTCACATCTGCATACGCTGAATTTGTTTTACGTCAACCCACGGGCCTGCCGCGGCGTGTTTTGCGACCAAATAAGGCATGAGACCACGAGGTAGAGACGGAATAGGGTGTTTTCCCGTAAAAAGGACCAAATTATTTGGTAATTTAATGGGCAAGACATGGCAAAGGGCGTTTTGGCGTGGGTTAGCGAGGGTTGTCAAGTGTCAAGACATGAGAAAGGGCGTTGTTTTGGTGGGGCTAATCTTGTCATGTTCAAAGAGCGGGTAAAGGCGGTTGATGGGATTGAGAGTGGTATTTTCTAGAAGGATCTCTGGAAGAAACATCTGTTTTAAAGCTAGTCATCGTTTAATTTGGATTGTTAATTGAACGATTTTTTTTTTACTTTGTTATAATTGGTTGTGCGAAGATTGAGAACTTATGCTGTTCTTTTTTGTTTTGTCGTGAGCTGGACGGTGGAGCAAGGGGAATACTCTCGACGAGGTTGTTTACAGCTGTGATTAAGAGCAAAGAATGCAAGCCTTGTGCATTTCTTTAAGTGTCATAAGTCTCCGCTGGGTCAATTGGTTCTTTGAATTAATCGATCCCTTGTCCAAGAAGGCTGTGGCAGCTTTGCGCAGGACAAAGCCAAAGCCCAGATTGCTATCACTTTGCTATTCATTCAAGCACCCTCCGTGGAGGTCCGTGGAGGTCACTCTTAGAAGACTAGTAGGCCACCTTATGGGCCCAGTAGTAATGTCACTGGACTGAAAGTCGATATGATACAGCTCAGGCAATAATTTCCCAATTTTTACCTCTAGTGAAGCTATTATAATCTTGTATGGGGTCAATTGGGTGAAGTAATCACCAGCGAGGGCCGTGCCGCTCAAAATGTTGAAATTTCGGCACTTGTTCCATTTCAGCGGCATTGTAGCTGGCCTCAGATATGCTGGCAATTCAATTACGATGAGTTGGTTCGCCTCACTCTTCTGTAGTGACCTCGCAGACTTACGGCATTCATTGAGAGAACAAATTAGTGAACACAATAACCGAAGGTCCAAATTTGAGGTTAAGAGGGTGTCATTGGTCTGAGGCGGCTCTGTGTGAATAAAGTTCTTGACGTCGTTTCGCCAAGCCTTAAGCTTCTTTCGATGGAACGCATCCATGGTGGATGGGACACCCCACGCTCAAATGTCGCAGCCCACCTCTACAGTGGCTTTTCTCTCCAATTCTCTCGTCTTGAGATTACAGCACAAATAGGAACTGTCGATGATCACATTTGTTGTCAATGGAATCGTCACACACTGACCTTTTACCCGGCGTGTTCTCACCTCATCTCCCCGTTCGGCAAACACGGGAAACCAAATCCCAGGCGCCACGGATCCCCCCGTGCCAAAAACAAGCTCATCAGGAACACCTTGATTCGTCGGCACTCCAAGAAATAGACTCCCCGAGCGTCATGCACGACGATCAAAGGGGTAATGCGCGACGGTGGTGGCGATGGCCCGACCCCCATTGCTTCGGGTCGTCGGCACCAATCATGATGAAGGATGACGGGGAGAATCGCGATGGGCCGGACCTTTTGGGGTGAAAAGTGCTCTGATTTGTGGTTTAAAGAACGTGGTGAGTTGGCAAAGTTGGCATTGAGTGTGATCATGCGTTGTGATTCGGTAGGATAACGGGGAAAAGACTGATGGTGCGAATGTGAGAACGAACATTGTGTCGTTGTTCTGCCCTGCGAGATCCGAAGAGCATGCCGGCTTCCCACCATCTCGCGTGAGAAATGACCAAAATAGTTCATAAACTTAACTTAATCCCGCAATCCATGTGTTGTGGACTTGGTTCGAAGGACGAGATCCAAGACTAGTTGCTGGGATTAACACATTGTGCATGGAGGCGATCTGTAAGGACAGGTTGTTACGCGCATGACTCTGTGGGTTCTGTATCTCCACGGCCCAGAAAAAAGAGGTAGAATTGTTTAGAAGTTCTGAAAATACTTGTCTCTACCTAGATTTCTGAAGAATTGCGTAGAAATAGTCTTCAAAAGGTCTTGAACCAATGTGTACAAATTTCAAGCAAATTTCGAGCTTACCCTACAGATGACTTTTCTAGATGCAGTCCCATTTATGCGAAAGGTCATTGCTTACATCGTATTTCTTTAACAAAGTCGGCCAGGATTGCGGAGCCAGGATCTCTTGAACTTGCCCAATTTTGTTAAGAGAATACGGTATTAGTCCTGGCATCGGGTGCTTCCGATTGGTAGCTGGTGGCAGCAACAGGGATAGTGCGTGAGCAAAGAATGGCCTTCAAGCACGTGAAAGTGGCCCAGCTGTTTGGTTGAGATATCCCTTGTTTCGCTGCTTGATCGACAGGGATTGAAGATTTTTTGAGTTTGTCTTGCTAGAGCTTGACAATTGCATTGATATGCCTATACTAATTGATATGAAATACAAAGAGAATACGAGAATAATAAAGAGATCATCATACGCTGCAATCAAGGTCCCTCCCCCTCCAAGTGTTACGCCTTCTCCAGGGCCACAATGGATCTGTCCCCTCCCCCTCCCCCTCCAGGTCCAAAAAATGGCGGGCAACTAAGCCTAAAGTGCCACTAGATCTAGCGGTATGGCTCCGACTTCTTGACGTGGGGGCCTGTCAATTGGCACCGCCCTGAAGAGATACACATGCATGGTAAATAAAAATGCGACTGCTTGCTTCCAGGTGGCCTCTTTTATGATTCTGAGTCTGCTTAGAAGTCTGGAGAGTTGCTTGTTACTATCTGCATCATCATATTCATCATTGTCTCATTCTCTAGAACCTGGAGTGCTATATAGCAGCCAAAAGACTGAACGCCATATCCTACAACCTTATTTGACCCCGCGACAGCCTCTCCACGATTGTTCAAGATATGGGAACCATTTAAGACGTGGTTCTTGTACGACAGAGCAATTCACCTCCTCTCTCATACTCAATCCACCTCGTATAGGATCGTCATCTCATTCTATACCCCTTAGCCTTACCGAACCCCCAGAAAGGATCCTCCACTCTGCCTAATTGTTGGGGATTGGATATTACCGGACCCGTCACCGACATCTCTAGTTCTAGTAAGGAAACGCCCTGCACACTGGTCGCGTGACCCACCCACCGCCTCTGTCTTTATCTTTAAAACAAACAACTACCCAGTCTCTCTCTCTTTCCATTGAGCCTCATTCACAACCACAAACTTGGCATCATGACTATTATCGATGTCAACAAGGATCTCGCTGCTCTTTTCGAGCAGCAAGCCGCAGCCACTCCCGATGCTGTGGCCCTTGAAGATGAGAAGAGATCCCTCACATACGCAGAGCTCGACAGAGAAACTTGGGCTCTAGCTGAGCGATTGCGTGACTACGGTGTTGGTCGCGATGATTTGGTCGGTGTTCTCATGGGCAGGAGTGCTGATTATGTTATCGCCGCTCTCGCTGCCCTCCGAGCTGGTGGTGCTTTTCTCGTCCTCGAGGTCGCCTACCCTCCAGGCCTCCTGCGAGATGTCATTGAAGATGCGAAGCCAACCGTCATCCTCACCCAAATGGAGCACTCCAGCAACCTCAGATCTGACGTCCCTGTCATTGTCGTCGACAGCCCCGACAAGTTGGCCCGAGGAGAGATTTCACCGCATCTGGACGAGAGACGGTCACTGCCAGAAGACGACGATGTCGAGAGATTGGCCTTCGTCTCTTACTCTTCAGGTACCACTGGACAGCCCAAGGGTATCATGAACCCTCACAGAGCCGCTATCCGCTCTTACGACTTGCGATTCGCTGTCAGTGACCTCAAGCCTGGTGACAGGGTGGCTTGCAACGTCTTCTTCATCTGGGAGATGCTTCGACCTCTGATTCGAGGTGCCACCACTGTCGCTATTCCCGACCACGCCAGCTATGATCCTGTTGCTCTTGTTGACCTTCTCTCTTCGTGGCGCATCACCGATACCCTCATGACTCCCACACTTTTGGCCACAGTTCTTTCCCGACACCCCAAGCTTGGCGAGCAGCTCCCTCATCTTCGCTCGCTCTGGCTGAACGGTGAGGTCGTCACTACCGATCTTGTCCGCCGTGCCATGGACGCTCTCCCTAATGCACGCCTTCTCAACGTCTACAGCGCCAGCGAGACTCACGAGACTGCCGTTGGTGATATCAAGGAATTCATTGATTTCGATACTCGAGTGTGCCCTGTGGGTCCTCTGACAGATCCTGAGCACACCTACATCCTTGATGAGGCTGGCAATAGAGTTGGCCCAGGTGTGAGCGGCGAGCTATACGTTGCTGGTCAACTTCTGGCGCGAGGATACCTCAACCTGCCTGAAACAACAGCCAAGGCATTCCAGCCGGATCCATTTGATAGAGTAAAGGACTCGCGCATGTACCGAACTGGTGATTTGGCGCGCATTCTGCCCAATGGACTCTTGGAGATTACTGGCCGAGTTGGCGGTATGATTAAGACTCGTGGTTACACTGTCCAGCCTGGTGCTGTTGAGAGTGCTATCCGAAAGCACCTTGCTGTCCGCGACTGCGCAGTTGTGGCTCATGGTGAGGGCTTGGAGAGACAGATCGTTGCCTACATCGTCCGCGAGGAGGGCGAGCCTAGAGACCGAACCATTCCTCTCATCGATGAGTATGGCTACAGTCCCGTCGCGCGACGTGCTCTTACAGACCATCTTGCTCACTACATGATTCCTACAATTTGGGTTGAGCTGGATGAGCTGCCCACACATGGTGTGTCTGGAAAGACAGATCTCAAGGCTTTGCCTGCACCGCCATCTCCGAGATCACCTAAGCCTGCCCCTAAGAAGGAGCAGAACATCAAGATCAAGATGGAGACCATCATTCAGCTATGGGCTGCATCTCTCAACATGCCCGCCAACGTCATCACACCAAAGCACGACTTTTTCGACCTGGGTGGTCACTCTCTGGCACTCGCCAACCTTGCCAGCCGTTTCACAAAGACTTTTGGTTTCCCCGTTCCTCTGGCTCCTTTGGCTGGAACACCTACTCTAGATGGACATCTTTCAGCCGTCAAGGCGGCTCGTGACGGTCACACTGCTGCTGTGCAGGCTGATCTACCGGCTGTCCTCCGCGCAGACTCTGTGCTCGCTGATGATATCCAGGGCAATGGTACTCCCATGCGTGCTCTGAGGGATGCTGAGACCATCCTGTTGACTGGTGTTACTGGTTACCTGGGTGCTTTCCTTCTCAAGACCCTGGTCGATTCTACTGACGCGCAGATTATCTGTCTTGTGCGATTCCCTGAACCCGTGGAGGACTGCGCACCGGCTGGTATGGCTCGTATCCGAAAGAACTTGATCGATCTCGGTCTCTGGGAGGACTACCTCCTGGAGCGCATTGAGATCTTGCCCGGTACTCTTACCAGGAAGCGTCTGGGTCTTGCTCCTGATGTTTTCGACGAGCTGGCTACTCGTGTGCAGGTCATTGTGCACGCTGCCGCCACCGTCAACCTGGTCTATCCCTATGCTGCTCTGCGAAACGCCAACGTTGGAGGTACTCGAGAGATTCTTCGACTTGCTGGTCGCAGCGGCGCCACTGTTCACCACGTTTCTACCAATGGTGTCCTTCCTCCTTCGCACAATGGTTGGTGTGAGAACACAGTCATCGATGTCGATGATGTTCCTACTAAGCTGTTGGATGGTTATGGCCAGACCAAGTGGGTTGCTGAGAAGCTTGTTGACGAGGCAAGCCAACGAGGCATCCCCGTGCGAGTATACCGTCCCGGAACCATCACCGGTCACAGCGTCTCTGGTTCAACCAACGCCTGGGACTTGATGAACGCTATTCTGGTGGAATCTCTTCAGCTCGGCCGTGCTCCTGATGTCGAAGGCTGGTATCTAGAGATGACTCCTGTTGACTTTGTCAGCAAGGCCATCGTCACCCTCGCCAACCACACTGGCGACACAGACCAAACCCTTTACCATCTGGGCGACCCTGCTCCTGTTCACTCTAAGGATCTGTTTGCCACTCTGGCGAAGCTGGGTTACCCTACTGAGCCTCTGCCATGGGACGAGTGGGTTTCCCTGTGGTTCGAAAAGCGCGGCAACAGGAAGACCGGAGACGACCCCTTCACAGTCGACATTCTCCGTGGTGGTATGCCCAGCGTAGAGGTCCTCAAATCGGTTATTGTGCTCAAGGATGGCAAGACGCAACCTACACTTGACAAGTATGATGTTCCTCGTCCCAAGATGAACGATGGACTTCTCGAGATTTACACACGGCACTTTTATGCCCGTGGTTGGCTACCTCGACCTCCTCGTCGCGAACAAGTTAACGGCGTCGCCAAGAAGGTCCGCAAGGGTCGTCTGGTAGGCAAGGTTGCCGTCGTGACAGGTGCGTCTTCTGGCATTGGCGCCGCTGTAGCTGCTGGCCTTGCCAAGGAGGGCGCGCATGTGGCCGTGGCGGCTCGTCGCATTGAAGCCCTTGAAGGCGTCAAGAAGAAGATTAGTGTCTACGGCGGTAAGGTGCTGATCCACAAGACGGATGTCACGAACAAGGCCGATGTGGAGTCTCTGATGAAGGAGGCCACTGAACAGCTCGGTCCCGTTGACATCCTTGTCAGCTGTGCGGGTGTCATGTACTTCACCATGATGGCCAACACCCAGACCGACGAGTGGGAGCGCACTGTCGATGTCAACTGCAAGGGTCTTTTGCACTGCTTGTCATCAACGGTCCCGGGCATGCTTTCTCGTGGAGCCGGACATATTGTCGCTATTTCCTCCGACGCTGGCCGTAAAGTATTCCCCGGTCTGGGCGTCTACTCTGCCAGCAAATTCTTTGTTGAAGCCACCCTACAGGCTTTGCGCCTCGAGACTGCAGGCTCTGGTCTTCGGGTCACAGCCGTGCAACCTGGAAACGTGGCTACGGATCTCTTGGGCATGTCTACCGACCAGGAGGCTCTCAAGAAGTACGGCGAGCCTACAGGTGCCGAGGTGCTGAAGCCTGAAGAGGTTGCCAGCGCTATTGTGTATGCTGTGTGCCAACCTCCTCATGTTGCCGTCAACGAGGTTCTCATTGAGCCTCGCGATGAGCCCATCTAAGATTGTGCTTGCTTGCTTGCGTGTGTGGCGTGTGGTTTGTTTTAAACAAAACTTGCTGTATCTAGATTTCCACCTCCCAGGGATTCCTTCTTCTGTTTCTTCTTTTCTTGACACGATCGGATGATGATGACGATGTAGCGACCGACTCAACCAACGGGTGCTGGAAAGAGATCGCGGAGATTTCTGTGCCTAAGCGTTTCAACACGTGAGGTGCAGATATGTTGCAAATACCCTGTTCTCGTGAGGCTTGTGGAAGAGCCATTGAGGATTAATGAATTGTGCTTATTGGTTGTATGAATGAATTGATATGTTTAGTAATTACTTTATCTTGATTGCCATGAACGAATATGTATTTTTGCTTCGAATATTCAAAGCTTAGGGTAGAATAAATCGTCCGCCAATATGTTCATCTCGTCTACAAATGCCTAGCCAGGCCTTGCCCTGTTTTCCTGCCGTCTTCCGACTCGCCGAGGATCAGGGATTAAAAAAAGGAATAAGAAGAAAACAATCATGCATGTCTTTTTTTATGATTATTTTCCAGGGTTTATGCAGACGAGATTCCGCCTTGCGCATCCTGAAACAAGGGCGCTGTGTTTGTCGGAGACGGGTTTCGAAATATTTGGAGAGCGCCATGGGATAGTTTTTCCATGGATGAAAAGCGTTTATAAAAGAGGGATACAGGGCTTGGGATCCACCGAAGAGCAGGGATGACAGGGGAAGGGTCATGCTATGATGAGACTGTTTGTGCTTTATAGTTATGGTTCGCGATTAACTTTTATAGGGCATTATAGTAATAGTAGAGAATCAATAGGTTGTTGAATTGCTCAATTGCTCAACTATTCAACTGTCCATTCAACCTCAGAAACCGTTGCATTGCATCGACAGCCATGTTCAGGTCAGATCTTAATACAAGGCTTCTAAGCGACCGCCCAAACACCTCGGAACAATCCAATCCCTCTTTAATTAATCTCTCGGCGGTACAAGACATTATTTTCCTTGTGGTCTTGAGGCTCAAACACAACCGTTGGATGTTCCACCAATCGCGTAGGTGCCCCTTGCGCTGGCTCCAAACAAACCCCCGACCAGGGGGGGATGTGGGGGAGGAAGAAAGAAGCGCGGACGAATCTGCTGCGTTGGGTTGGGTTCGTGGCGTGAGCTTCGAATTCCGGTGAGGTCGGGGCTTGGCAGCGGTGTATGGCAAGGGTTTGACGGGCTTCGCTTAGGATGAGAGGTGAGGAAGATACAGATCAAGATGATGTCTAGATGTTTTGGTTTGTTTAGGTTGAGTTTGAGTTTCAAAAGGGTAGACGAAACGGGATGAAGTGAACTGTTTGATGAACATAAACAATTAACACGTTTATAGCTTCATCGCCAAGTACATGATAACGTAGTCTTGTTAGAGTAGTAGTCATCTCGATGTATCGGTCTGCGATAACTAAACCCCCGTTCTCTCGGCCGGCGCTTGTCTCTCAAACCCCAGCATCAAGCTCTATTGCCGCCGTAGGTCCTAGCTTCTGGCCCCGTTAGACCGGGGGACATGACAACGAGATTGACTACGGAGGGCCAGGCTCAGGTCCCACCGCCTCAGACGCCGAGTATCAGAGATCCCTAGGGCAGGCATTCCTGGCTCTAAACCCTGTGTAGAAGTCCTTCTCCGAAAGGAAAGGAGGGGAGTTTCGAGTATATATCGACAGAGAAGCACCTCGTCGCTCTGTTTCTTCTCTCCTCTCTTACTTCCTCAGCCTCTTTCTTTCACGGACCTCGACGGACCAGATTTCGCCATTCATTTCTTGTACCTTTGTACATCACTTTCATTCCTATCTTCACTTTCGTTTCGAGCCTTGACGGCCGTTCAATTATAACAAAACTACATCTTTTTTTCAACAAACCCGCCAACTACCGCTCTTTAAAAACAATCTGGTCCTAGAGACTCCCTGTATACACGACAAATCAACATAACTACCCAGTTTATTATCTACAAAACCGCAAAAATGAAGCACGCCGCCGCCCTCGCTACTCTTCTCCCCCTTGTCGCCGCCCACGGCTTCATCAAGTCCCCTACTCCCCGCAAGCCTGGCAACGCCTACAAGACCGCTTGCGGTGACCAGCCCTGGAACCAGCAGAGCGCCGATATCAACGGCAACGTCCAGGGCATCAAGCAGGTCGTCGGAACCGACTTTGACGCCGCCAGCTGCAACCTCTGGCTGTGCAAGGGCTTCCAGTTCGCCGACAACAAGGACAATGTCCAGAGCTACTCGCTGGGCGAGAAGATCGACTTTGACATCAACATTGCCGCTCCCCACACTGGTTACGCCAACGTCTCTGTTGTCAAGACCTCCACTGACAGCATCATTGGCGAGCCTCTGATTGAGTTCTCCAACTACGCTTCCAACGGCGGTCTTGATGCCAACAACACTGCCTTCAGCGTCACTCTCCCCAAGAGCCTCGGCAGCGACTGCACCAAGGCTGGTGACTGTGTTCTCCAGTGGTTCTGGGACGCTCCCGATATCGACCAGACCTACGAGTCTTGCGTTGACTTTGTCGTCGGTGGCTCTGGCTCCGGATCTGGCTCTGGATCCGCCCCTGCCTCTTCCGCTGCTGCTCCCGCTGCTACCTCTGCCGCCGCCGAGAAGCCCGCCGCCACTACCCTTGAGGCCGTCGCCGTTACTTCTTCTCTCGGCCCCGTCTTCGAGGATGTGACCACCGCCGCCGACGAGACCCCCGCTGCCACCACCGCCCCTGTCGCTGACGACGGTGACGATGAGGACTGCGATGAGGATGAGCCCGAGGCTACTGAGGCCCCCGTCGCTGATGATGGTGATGATGAGGACTGTGATGACGACGAGGAGCCCGCCACTGGTGATGATGAGGATGAGGAGTGCCCTGCCGATGAGGAGGACGACAACGATGCTGAGTACGATGATGACAACGCATCCTCCCCTACCCAGGGAGCCGCTGGTATCTCCGCCGCCGCTAACACTGCCGCAGAGCCTAAGCCCACTGGTAGCAAGGCCTCCAACGGCTCTGGCGAGTCCAAGCCGTATGCTGGAGGAAACGCAAGTGGAAACTCTGGCAGCGGCAGCAACACCGTGTATGTCACCGTTTCTGCTGCTGCTGAGACCCACTACGTCACCGTTACCGCTGATGTCCCTGCCTGCACTCCTTAGAGAGTGTGAGTCGACGGCGACGCCGATAAAGAACGACGATTAATACTTTGTGTGGTTGAAGGGATTCTTACTTCGTTGATGTAGATATTACTTATGGGTAGCCTCCTGTGGGGGATATTCAACTGTGAGATATTTTGAGGAAACATTTGTCTTGTTCCAATTGTGATGTGATGTATTGTGAACTGTGTTAGTAGTCGGCGTGTTCATTTGGAAACTCAATTGATTATGCCTGATCTAAGTGACAGTCCACAAAGGTTGTCTATCAATGATCAATAAACATTTGTTTCGACATTTCATATCGCATTGAATAGGTCCCCTAATCTTTCTCGATCAAATTATATCTAACGCCGTGTCTTGCTCTTTACATGCATGTCTAATTGTCGAGAGAATGGGAATAAGGTGGGATTGAGAGCTTGGAGAATTGATTGCCCCATTAGGCAACCGACACGGCCCGGAGCCGGACTCTGAGGCGCCGTCGATCCCGCCGCTTCGGGGCCGCGGGTCCCGTCTACCGTTCTTCACCTCGTGATGGCGGTGGTTGTTAGCTGTTCAAGAGCCTGGGTGTTACTCACGGATGATGGATGGATGGGTGGGTGGACGGCATGATCTTTGCCAGCCAAGAATATTCCTCTCCGGTCGTATTCTTATTACATCCTTATCTTGATCGTGGCCGTTTAGTTTATTAGTCTTCCTCCCCTTTTCTCATTCTCCGACATCGTTTCTTGTTTACTCAACCCCGTCAATCTTGTCGTCTTGTGAGTGGAGGGCATACGAGCAGCCCCAACGGAATTACTGTGATATAATGTCTACGTAATGTGCAGACAAACAACTGGACATTGTTTGTTCTTGAAGAATGGCTGCCTAGTTCTGCAACTGGCGCTCCACACCGGTTGATGCGGAGTGTGACCGTTTACTGCCGAGCTGATACCACTCGTTTGCTTTTTGTGTTGAGGTGTATTACTTGAATGCTTGTTTAGTTAGTATATGACTTACTTCTTTGTACGCCGACACAATTAACGGCTTCCAAGGCGTGACCGGGCGAATGGAATTCATCTGCCAAGCAACTTTCCACTAGCCTCGACGCCAAGCTGAGCTGCACCTCAGCAATGAGGCTGGCTGTCCTGACATCGTGAACATGCCCATGTCTCTCCCCTCTTACATTCACGACGGATGCACTGGCCATCAAGCGGTCAAGTACAAGCGGGAGGCCTTCCTGGAACATTATAGCATCGTTTCTCAAGCTTTCCGAGAACGTTCTTGATCATAATCATCATATTGCTTTGGCTTATTGTAGTACTTGCTAGCCTTACCGGTATCCTGTTTCTGGACTTTGATGTCTCGGCCTCCGCCAAGCAACTTAGCGAAGACAAGCGCGTATTCTAAGACACGGTTTTTAATAGCTTCGATTAACTTGCGATCTTAGCGCATAGCAGGTCGAGGTTTATTTCCTGCCAGGGAAAGATCATCTACAGAATCTCTACAACTCAAGATTGAACTCTTGTCTCTTTCGCGTGGACCTTCAAGTCAAATCAGTCAGAGCTGAGTGATCACAGCTGCATACTTGCCTGTGACGAACACCGATCAAGCTGCTTGACAAATGAGACACATCACATTGTCTCACACCATCTGGACCAAGACCCTGGTTAATCCCTGCGTGGAGGCCGTGGAGTAATTCCTGTTGGTTCCCCTCCATTCAGTGGCGTCGATTGCTGTTAGTTGTGCTGTATCTTTTAACCAACAGTGCCCACAACCTGCTACAGATCCCGTCTTTTTCTGCATCTTCTTCTGTCGCTCTATAACTCTTCACCATGTTGAGTTTGCCGTCGGCAACTGTGCCGCTGCCTCTGCAAGCCACCAGCGACATGTCGTCACAGAAATCACACTCAAAATCTACAAAATCATCTTCAAAGTCTTCTCAAAAGTCGTCGCAAAAGTCAAATTCTCCTTCAGCGACCTCTAAAAGATCGCTTTCCAAGTCACCGCCAGAGTCACCCGCCGACCCACCTCCAAAACCACCTACAACATTCTCTGTAAAGGCTTTCCCGGGCTCACCTCCAAAATTTCATACAAAGCCTTCTTCACCTCAATCGCCCGAGGTCGAATCTCCGGCGCAAAGACAAACCAACCCAGATGATGATGACTGCGATGACCCAGACCATGATAGCTACTCGACCCGTGGCAGTGCCGCATCCATGACAGTATCCTTATCCAGCAGTGTTCTCAACTATCGCAAGCTCTACGGCCGAACATATGAGAATATTAAATCCACCGAGTACTGGGCGCCTAATGACGAGCAGCAAAACGAAGGCCTGGACCTTGTACATAATGCGCTTTTTCTAGTCCTCGACGACCAGTTGTTCCTCGCGCCTATAGGAGAACACCCCAAACGTGTTTTGGACATCGGTACAGGGACTGGTATTTGGGCCATCGCCTTTGGTGATGAGTACCCAGAAGCGGAGGTCAGCGGGACTGACCTCAGTCCCATCCAGCCAGAGTGGGTGCCTCCCAATGTCAAGTTCGTCATTGAAGATTGTCTCCTCGACTGGACTTGGCCTTTGGATTACTTTGACTTTATTCATATCCGCACTATGTACGGAAGTATTCCCGACTGGGTGGATCTGTACAAGAAGGCCTATCTTCACCTTGCGCCCGGCGGCTGGGTCCAGGATCTCGAGATGGATGTGAGAATCCAGTCGGATCATGTCAAACTCCCCCCCGATCATATCTTCAACCGCTGGGCCGATTTGTTTTGCCTGGGCGGCGAGAAGATGGGTCGCTCATTTGACGTGTGTAAAGGACACACGATGCGAGATAATCTTGAAGCCGCGGGCTTTGTGGACATCGTCGAGAAGAAATTTAAGGCGCCTGTGCACGGCTGGGCTTCAGATCCTAAGCTATGGGAGGCGGGGTCGTTGATTCAGGAGGCGCTTGAGCAGAGCATAGAGGGCTATGCTATTTTACTCCTCATGGAGCTTATGGGATGGTATAGGGAGGAAGTTGCTGTGCTACTTGGGCTGTATCGCAATGAGATGAAGGAGAAGAAGAACTGTGGCTGGGTTGAGACGTGAGTGCGCTTATTAGAGCCCTTTACGTCGATTTACTGACTCTCTACTAGGACGGTGGTATATGGACGTAAACCTCTTCCCTCAGAAGTATGGTTTGAAGCGACAGGTTGAAGAGGAGTTGGAACGTGACCATGAGCATGAGTATTAGAACTGAGCGGGCGTATTGGTGTTCAAATGTGTTACTTTTATTAGAGGATGAGTTGACGTAGGTGATATCAGCGATGATACACCTTTATGAAACGCCATTCAAGCTAGAAACCTGCGTGTGTTTTCTTGATCGACCCATATAGACTAATGGTTCCTGATACATGAGCGTAATCGACAATGACGTGGACACCCCGGATATGCCACTCCCTATGACCTATCCGCCCATTCTGAATATCTTCCACTGTGCTCATAATTAAGCTCAAAACCATATCTTTGCCCCAGTTTTGCTTTCATGTGTCCACCGACCGCATCCTCCTCGCCTTTTTGGCATTTTTCCCGACCCCATTCAGCATCAGACTCATCCTTTCTGCGGAATCTGCATTGCCCAAAATCGATCATGCAGACTCGATATTTGTCTTGATCCGTAGGGACGACCACGAAGTTTTCGGGGCGAATATCAGGATTTAGAACGTCGTTGTCGCCGAGGATGTGAACGGTCCGGACTGCTTGGTCGACAATGTTCTGCCATGATGTCCGAGGGGCTTTCTCCCATATGTCGTGGAGATTGAAGCCAGGGAGATACTCCAGTAGGATGCCCTTGACGTGGTAAAAAATTCGTTGCTGTTCATTAAGGGTGAAGTTCTCCGATGAGATGTCGAGAGTGACCTGGCCAAGAAAGCTAGGAATCATGTCTCCTTGATACTTGCCAAGGCGATTGTAGGTTGCAACTTCAGCCTCGTAGGTCTCGATAATTTTACTGTAGACGTATGCCTCATCTTCTTCGGGCTCCCATTCGTCCTCGGATCTTCGTGACGATTCGTCTGATGACCCGTCGTCATTGAGCCAATATATAAACTTTTGAACCTTGCCAGAAACCAGGCCGGTCAAGTATTTGTGCTCGATCTCCTTTGACCACGGCCGCTTGGTGCTATTGTTCTTTCGGAGTTCTTCCGCAAATCTCCAGTCATAAAGCTTCAGAAATGCTTCTCGTCTCGGTTTCGAATTGTTTCCCGCTTCCTTATGATCTGTGTCATCTAACATCTCGACCACCAGGCCACAAGAGGCTGTATATGGCCGAAACTGTCGCTTCACCCGCACGTATCGTCTGGGGTGGTCCTGGGTGGTTTGCGCATCGGAGGTAACATTCAAGCTAAGAATACTCCCAACAGGGTAGGGGTCTTTGCGCTCGAGCTCAGCTTTAGACATCGTGCACCCCTTGATTCGTCTAAAAAGGACGGGGGCCGTCGAGATTTATGACCTCAGATCTAGACTCTCTCGTATTGGGGCAGGAACAGAGGCTGTACCTGATCTTGCTCTGATAGAGCAGGAGCTAGGTGATAGTCAAACCAAGCTGTGATCTTTGTTGCTGAGCTGGATCGTCTCAAGGAAGGAAGAGCACCTCTACAGGCTTTCATATTTGAAAGAAGGAGTCATACAAGGTAATAACTTTTTCGCGCTACAGCTTGGAAGGCAATTGTGTGGACATTAGGTTATAATGCCTCCGAGATAGAAAACAAAAATAAAACTGTGTTCTTTGTTGTTGTTCAGCCGAACTCTTGTGCTTTGTGGCGCTGCAGAGCAGGAATAGTAAATTGTCTTATTTTATACAACATGTCAGTCAAGTATACTTGAGAATACCTATTGTATTAGTTTGTCGTGTATGAGATTACACTAGGCTCAAGTTCTGGAATTGTGTCCCACCTGCATACTGACTTATTTACGCCGTAAATTTCTCCTATCAAAGAAGATTTATTGATGCGTTGTAAAAGTGAAGGTATCAGGACGTAGATGTGCGCATGAACTCTAACGTAAAAGTTAGTCTGGCACCTGACATTAGGGATGAGTCATCTTTATGTGTTTGACAAAGTTACTGGCTACAATTGCTGAATTCTCCCATCTTAGTCTCCAAGGTCGGTATATTGAAATGCTTGGAAGTATAGATGTGATCGAACATACTCAAAACCGACCAGATTCTGACCTATAAGCGATCCCTCACTGCGTAAAGGTCGTGTTTACCTGTCGCTCCAAGTATCTAATATCTATGGAGTCTCTTTCCTTCAGAGTATACCAATGAATATGTGGCATTCACTACATCTTGAAGTCATATCGGCGTGTCTGGCCCTATCTGCAGCGGCATGTGTGGTCACGGCGTGTGTCACTAAAGTTTACTGCCTTCTTAACTTGAACGATTCAATTACAGCGTTTCAACGCACTTTGGCACACAAATTTTCCAATTGGAGTTCTTCCAAACATCTACCATCGGACGTCTGCATCTTGGGTCAATGTCTTCGGCTCACGAGATCTCACCTAGCCTTCCACGCTGCTCTTATATTCTCCATTCAAGCCTTCGAGTCTGGGGTAAAATGCTTATTATCTCGCTTAACCCTTACTGAACTTTCAATTTGCTGTAGCCTTACACGTGAGAGGTGAGAAGTTTAAGCATCGTGCACACGAAGTCACTGACCACCTTTGCAACACTTCGCTCTGTCATGCTGCTGACCATATTTTAAAATTATACATCATGTTTATTGTTGTTTTGACCCTCGAAATATGGGTCACGAATATCTCAATACATCGTAAACCGTTGAATTGCGGAAATAAACAGAAGTTCCCTCGTTCAAGAGTTAAACGCCGGATCCGTATTAAAGACCACGACCTCCAACACCATCTATGGCTGTCTAGCTTGAAACAAAGTAAAGCAATTAGAAATAATCATATTTTGTCTGTGTGGCAATTATACTATTCCTCAATCAGATTATCTTCACGATCGTTTACGACGTAGCGCGTCCTGGTCGATTCACCACGGACGCCAATTGCCAAGACAGATATCTGACCGGATCACATGAACCTGCTTTCCCTAAAGCTTAACCAATAAGAAACTATCATCAATAGAGCCTTGACTGCTTTGGTAACTGACAGTTACTGGCTGCCCGGCTCCTGAGACACAAGAGCCTCACTATTCCAAAAGCAGCGCCCCAGATCGGCCGCCGCATCCCAAACAAAGAATTGACAGGTCAAGTCTTGCCGAAAGATCCGAGATCTGTGATGCGGTGGCCCCGATTCAGTTGAGGGACAAAGGTTTAAAACAACGTTGAGTGCGCGCCAAGGAATGTAGGCTGCCTATATGTGAAAGTTAATCGGCCGCCGCTCCCCATCCCGGAGGTTTTATCACATTTTCTCCAGATCGACAAGAGCCTCAACGGGGGCCAAGGTTTGTCTAAACATGATCTGATGGTATTTTGGAAAGACGTTTATTTGTCTTTGCTGTTGTAGAATGCAAAGTCTCTTGGCGGCCGCCGAAGCCTGGGAGTAAGATTTTATGGCACAGATTCACTTTAAGATAGGAAAAAAAGGCTTAACACGAAACGCAAAGCATAGAAGAGGTTTTTGGGATATCTTATGATGATATCATAGTAGATTTTGTCCTGATATTTGCTGACTTGACTGTTACTTTGCAGCTCAAGTAGTGTTATGAGGGCAACTTGAGATGCCGTGCTATACAAAGAAATGTCCAGACAACCACTTACAAAGGTGATCTGCCCTCTTATCAAGTCTAGACCTAGCATTATCACTGCTTAATCACATAACCTTATCTCTTAGTCCTGTAGATCAGTCCTTAATACCAGGAACCAACAGCCCAACTAGCCAAAGCATGCCATTTCCGCAAACGATCAATAGTACCTTTTCTCTGCAAGGGAATGAACTGTGTGCCAGCCACAAACACAATAGTTCCTGTTGCAGGAACATCTAGATCGCTTTTCCCCTAGCATTGGCTGAATTTAAGCTTAGCCAGACCTGCCGTTGTGGTGGGGGACTGGGTTCGGGGAGAGGGGAGGATCGGCATTAATAATGATGGGCCAAAGCGCTGTCGACGGTTGGATCTTGCTGAAGCTTGTTGCCATGGTGGTTATAAGTGCTTGTTATTCCCGCCGGGTTGAGCATCAGTATCATCTCAGATCAACTCAACTCATCAACTCCTTGCCTCATTCGTCTTATCAACTTCAACCAAGATGAAGTTCACACTACTTTTCGGAGCAGCACTCATGAGCTGTGCCATGGCTGTTCCATTGGAGAAGAACACCATCACCTCCCGTGACGAGAGCTCCGTCGAGGCTCGCCAACTACCCGCCGATGCCATTCAACGCATAGGCATAACCGTCCAAAGTGACGCTTCAAGCTCAAGGAAAGACTCCGGAACACGTCGAGGTCGCCTCCAGCACCCAATCAACAATCCCGATGATCTGATCAACCTAATGGACCGTGTCGCTGAAGCGATCAAGGCCAAGAGTGACGGAATCAGTAAGGCTAACTCCATGCTTTTGATGTACTTATTTTCGCTAACATCTGTTAAAGGTGCCGCTCTAAATAACGCCAGGACTGACAAGAAGTCAATGAATCAAGCTGCACACACCGCAGTACACATGATACACAACATCCGGGCAACTCTCTCTTCCACAACCTCCGGTCTTAGTGAGACACCAAACATGGATATGTCGCAAGAAGAGCGTCAACAACTCCTTGAACGCCTTTATACCATCACCCACGAGGTATACGAGGCCATCAAGTCGTACGTCGACGAACTAGGAAGCGCATCAGGAGGTCGATCCTTATCTCGCGCATCCCATATGCTCGCCAACATGCTCGGCTGCATTGTGGCCATCGACCGAGATATTGTTCCCGACATGGAGCGCGCTTTGACGCCAATCTTCCCTGGTGGTGTCAGCCACGATGAGATGCATGCAGGCGGTCTTCTCAATGGTGTTATGAGCTCTGTGACTAGTTTCTTGTCATCTATCAAGGTCAATGACTTTGACAAGAATTCATCAGAGACTAATGAATATGAAGACCTGCGATCATGATAAGCGGTGGGATGAATGGAGTTTCGGTTGCTTTTGAGGATATATACGACATGTGTGTAATGAAAGCGTGCTTGAGATTAATGATAGTCATCGGACGATGGACCGGGGTTTAACGTTTACGATCTTTACGAATACCTGCATACGATTAGTTAATAGATTCTCAGATCTCATCATAAAACTTGCCTGCCTTGATCAATCTCGACGATGTGCCCGCTGGGTAAGACTCACTAACAAGAACAGCACGGTGAAAGAGTCATTGAGTATCATGAACTAAACATATGAATTACAACACACCAGGGTATCAACCTACAAGTCCAAGCAAATACAAAGCCCCATATCCAACGCCTTGCGCATCAGAAAATGTGACCAAACCTCTTCATCTCAACCTGAAGGATAGCTCCAAGACCTCGAGCACCTAGCCCAACGCTCCCACCGTCTGTGCATCCAACCTCGTTAACGTCTATACTCAAGAGTCCCAGCTCCTAAAAGACCCAGGATTTGAGAGCGTCGAACTGTCCGAATCAATGCGCCTCTAGGCATCGTCGATCTGCGTTCCGTTCTCATCGTACTCTGTGACCTCCTCCAGAGCTGCTAGACTCTCATTTTCGTGTCCAATCTGTCTTCGTGCATTGAGTGCAGCGATGCGCTTGTTGTCCGGTCGGAGAATACTCCACATCTCAGCCGTGACAGCAACGGCGCTCACGTCGAGTGCTCCGCGCGACATCATCGCCTTCATCCATGCGAGCTGCTGTCCTGCGAGACGCCAGACCATGGGGTAGGACTTCTCATAGCTTAGTTTGAACATGGTCGATGCTTTGAGAAGCTCCCACTTGCTCAAGGCTGGGTCTCCGTTCCAAGAGTCAAGAAGGGGCTTGACTTGTCTCGAGGCCATTAGTTCAGGTGAGGGTTGGAATGAAGACCATTTTTGAAAGATTTCCTTGACCTTTGCAGCAAATTCAAGGTGTGTGTGGTCATTTTTGGCCCCAGCCCTCATGATGACTTTCCACTCGTTAGTGATATCTGAAACTTGCGCCCGAAGTGCAGTCATAAGTCTGCCAATGATCCTGGAATCATTCTTCTGGCTTTCGAATTCGTCCCAAAGTCGAGCCAAATCCTTATCCCATGCGTAAATCTCGACACCCTTGCCGTGAAGCGCATCGTAGAACTGCTTCAGTACGTCTGCGATTGTGCTTTCAGCAACTTCGAACTTGAGATAGTCGAGGATATGAATGAAACCGTCTCTGTTCCTATATTCATATCGAGAACTCCTCTCATTCTCATATGCTGGATCTTTACCTTGCATGTTCATGTCGCGTTTCAACCTGTCATAGTCTTCACGGCTGAACAACAAGCCTTGCTTGGCTTGATCGACGAGGAGGCTGACCAGCGTGCTTAAAGCAACAGCCCGCTCGCTGTTGACTCCCCTTTCAAGATAGCAGAGCTTCTCTTTGAACTTGGTAGCTATGCCCAGGTAGCTTGGTTGCATGTTGAAGGACATTGCTGAGTGTATAAAGTCTGTACAAGCGCTGTCGACGTCTGGAGTTGTACTGAGGATCGACTGGAAGCTTGGGTTGGACTTCCGGAGGTAGCCTTGTCCGACAAGATCTGGCTCGATGGGCTTTGCAGCGTTGGTAAAGTTGGCAACGATTTCAGGATCCCAGCAAACCCAAGCCTGATCACCGTCATAATCACCACCGGAGAGCATGTCGGCAAGTGGAGATTTACCCTTGGACGAGAAGACAATCACGTCCTTTAGCCGTTTGAGATTCGGTCGGAAGACAGCTTTCACCTTTTGCACGTCGCTGACGAAATGGGCTGGTGCTCGCGCGACGAGGATGTCGATACCATCCAGCAACGTGTCTGACTCGCCTTCAGCTTGAAACTTGGACGAGAACGCAAGTTGCACCTCGCCTTCTTCTAGTGTCCCGGTGAAGTCCACCACCATGAAGGCGTATGTTGATCGAGGGATCTTGATGTTCATCTTTACCTTGAGCAGCTCCGCCTGTCTCTTTTGGCTGTTCCACACGATATCCCTCAGGTAGCGACACTTGGTTGCATCAAATCCGGCATCAAGCATGTACGAGATGGCGTCTTCCTCTCGTTCCGGCAATGCGCCTAGAAATGGGACATGGCCCAAGGTCGAGCGATCAAATCCGCGCCAGGTCCAGCCACGAAGATTGGTAGGATGTGTCATAGCAGCAAGCTGTCCTCCAATCTCTTCTCGAAGACCATTGGCCAGATGATGGGCAATGGCATCCCGCATTCGCTGAGGCATAGCAGCCCGCGCTTCAAGTACCGGAATGAACTGTGTGTTGAGCGCCGCAGATCTGAGCTCCCTCGACCATTCTCGAACTTCGAATGTCCGGTGATGAACGTCTTGAAAGTCGCAATTCCATTTACGCTGGGAGGGATACGTCTCG
The DNA here is from genome assembly GCA_014822085.1 of Fusarium stilboides. Classification (NCBI taxonomy): domain Eukaryota; kingdom Fungi; phylum Ascomycota; class Sordariomycetes; order Hypocreales; family Nectriaceae; genus Fusarium; species Fusarium stilboides. Next base: position 96,114 of record JAASAY010000269.1, read on the forward strand.
ATCCAATCGTCGTCATCCAATCCATCGTCGTCGACATCAACAATCCACATCCCTTTGGCACTGCCGATACGGGCCTGGAATGCACATGGAGCTTCCAAAAGGCCCATGTGAGTCGCGATCTTGCGCGCAAGACTCCGAGACATTCTAGCAATGCCGTCACCCATGTCCTTCTGCTCTTTTTTGTCGTTGTTGCTCATAAACTTGTGAAAGCCTAACATGGTATCGCGATGTCGAAACTGGTGCGGTTCAAGGACTGTGGTTGGGACAGTTTTACTGAGACCTGGACCAGATATTAGCCAATTTCACGGATAGATGCTCAAGAAACTCACTTAGAGCAAGTCGTGAGAACAATTTTGGTACAGCTTGTGAAGCGTTGCTCTCAACACCAATAGCCCAATCCAAGAGATCGCATCGTCGCATCTTTGTGCGATGTCCAAGAGACGTTGCTTCTTCTAAAGGAGGAAACTGATGCTCAGGAAGACGAAAGTTAATGCCATCGGTGGCAAAGAAGTAAACGCGCTCCTGCATGGTGGTGATGGTCCTGTAAGGAGGCTGTGAATCCTTGGTTGTCTTTTTGGCCTCGCGAGTATAAAAGGATGTCCATGAACGACCGACAAAGTAATGGACACCGTCTGTCAGCCATTTGATGACTTTGTCCGCACCTTGCTCGTCTTTCTTTAGTATGTCGGGAGCATCCCTAGAAGTGGGAGATGGCATGACGATTTCCAGGAAGCGATCTGCACCAAAACGACGACCTAGTCGATGCCCAAGCTCAAAACGAGGAGAGTGAAGCTTGAGTCGGTACAAGGGACCAGAGTCGTCCGTGTTGTATATGAATTCCGCAGCAAGGACAACATTCTTGTCCTGTGAAGCAAAAGATGTAAAGGCGGCGTCCCACACAGCTCGATCGCAAGCAGGAGGTAGACCTTGGCCAACAAAGAGACGGTGATTCAAGACTTGTCCACGAAACTTGGTCTGATCATGCCAGGCATTGACAGGCTTGTATTCGAGGTCCCACTGCGACAAGTCTACACGACAGTGAAGTGCAGCACGAGTAAGTTCCCACAAGATAATCAAAGGTGCTTGGTTCAATCCGGGAATGGGAAACTTGGGCCAGATATTCCGTAGGCGTTCTGACAATGCACATGGAGGTGACTCGGGATTAAAATTCGGAGCATCTAGAACTAACGTGTCTAGCTCAGCCATGTCTGGGAGGCTGGAATAGTTTGTGCCAGGGCTGCTTGATCGTATTGGCTCTCTTCGCTTGAGATCAAGGGGTTGAGTTCGTATAGGCGAGTGAGGCATTGCCAGGGTCGGGAGCGTAGGCTCATCGACAGGCTCAGGCGGTAGTTGGTGCTCATGTTGCGTGAATGAAGGTGGTTTCCGTGGATCAGTGTCATGGTGATTGATCTCGCTTGGCGGTCTGTATTCGAATTGACGTATCCTCTGAGAGAAAGGAGTTGGGAGGTCCTTGAATGACGTCTGACGACCCTTGAAGGAGAGTGGAGGGTCCTTAAAGGAAGGATTCGTTATGACGGTTGCTTGAGTACTAGATGCGTAGTCGTTTGTAGCACCAGAGAAAACGCTAGGGGCCAATGAAGTTTTGCTGGAATTAAAAGATGTGATACCAAAAGATGATGGTTGAGTAGTTGGGAAAGAGGTGGTGGTGCCGGCGACGCCATTGGAGAATGAGGCCGTACCTGGGCCGCGAGCGGGCCGTCCCGTTGGCACACGACTACTCGCTGAAGCTGTGGCCGAAGCTCTGGATCGAACCGGGATGTCATCAATGCTATCGCAAGGGGCAGAGCCATCGAAAGAGTTTCTAGATCGCTTTGCATTAGGATCCGGGAACTCATCAGACTTGCGCTTCGAATATTTCGAACGCGGCTGGCTCGCAATGTTGTCATCCTGGAGCAGACGTAACAAAAAGGCCTGGAGCTCGACCCGCTCCTGGGAGCTCAATCGGAGACGATGTGGGTCGTCAAAAGACGATTTGATCGGGGTCGTGTCAGGGTCAGCGCGGGGCTTTCGGATCCAATTCTTGAGGTGGTCATCGGCCTGCTCACGGAAGCGGGTAAAGCATATCGAGAGACGGTTCGGGTCCTGGAACTTGAGAAAATGGGCGCGATGGTAGATGGCATGGCATCGCTCCTGATCCTCGGTGCGACGCTGTAGCCGGCGCTTACTTGGCGACAGAGTCGGGTCAGGAATCTGGAGCTGGAGCTGGAAATCAGAGCTGAGAGAACGGATTGTGCGATCAAGCTCGTCTTTGGCTTGTTGCTTCCTTTGAGAGGCGAGATAGAGGTTGGCTGACATGGCGACCGGCGCCAGCAGCAAGCCAAAAGTCAAACGATTGTGGTGTAGGTTCTTTGTTTGTGAGTCTAGGTTAGGTTATGTCAGTGCGAATTCAAACGAGTGATATTGAAGATCTCCTCCAAAGTGAAGTGCCGCTGCAGGGGTAAGCCAGCTCTGCAGCTTTCAGTTAGTCAACAGAACAGTCGCAGCCTCGAGGAAACGGTCAATCGAGTCCAATTCAGGGCAATGCAAGAACAATCTGGTTATCACAAAAAGATATTGATTGGACAGGGAAACATGGCGGATCTCAAATGTTGGAGCGTGGTGGAAGCACGTTGGGACAGGCAGTGAATGGGTATCCTCCCGGCGCGTAGCAAACAAAGAGACGGAAAAACACGTGTGAAAGAATGCGACATGATGGCAAATGCATTGATTAGGGGTAGGTTTTGTTTTTGCTTTTGATAATGTCAAAGAGGAAGCTGACCAAGATGAAGCCATTCATTGTTGCATATTTGTTGTCTCTTGTCTCTTGTCTCATGCCTCCTCACAATTTCAGCCAAGTGAAGCCTCACCTGAAAATAGGCTCGGGATCCGGTCATTATTTATTCCGGCCCATTCATACCACGGCTTTTCGGAGGTCGGCCATCTGACCGGTCTCGTGCCTTCGAATCCCCCTCCACGGACCAACCAACCAAAAGACAAAGAGTAAAAGATCAGCCGCCAAGTCTCTCTTCCCTTCTTTTTATTGCCGTCCCGTCAAGTTGAAAGCCGAACCGGCCCCGCCACCACCGCGCCGCCGCTATTTCTTTCCCCTCTTCAGCCCGCTATCACCCATGGGACTCTCTCGGAATTCGGCATTCGTAAACCCTCATCTGCAATCAAAACATTACCTCGTCATTGTTATCGCGACTTTTGTTTGGCTCCACGGCTCCTTTCTGAGCCCAAACTCCGCTTAACCATGGCTGAGAACCCTAGTCCAGAGGAGCGGGTGGCTATTGATGATTTGACCCCCGAGGAGGCCAATCGAATCATACATTCCCATCGCAAGGTCCGCTACGGTAAGAGATCTTGTGAATAGCCTCAATTAGGGAACACCGTCGCTCATCATCACGTTAGGTACTGCATGTTGGCCTTGTCGCCAGCGCAAAGTCAAGTGCGACAACAAGCAACCCTGTGAAAACTGCGTCAAGAGAGAACATCCTCGGCTATGCTCCTATAAGCCCAACCGTTCATCGACAGCCAAGCTGTCTGTATCGGCTGCGCCATCAGAATCAAGTCAAAGTAACGCTCAACGCAAGAGGACGCATTCATTTTCAGAAGGACAGCGCGAGGAAGTCGTGCGCAAAGTTGAGCGACAGGACAGTTGGCCGCGCGCCCTCGGTGAGTGTCAGTCCGGGTAACCGCGGTCATACGACCAGACTAACAAAACACCACAGCAAGCATTGATGAGCCCGAAGCGGCGGCAGACCGTTATCTCGGGCAGAACAGTATTCCTGCATTGCTGCGCGAGCAGTCTTCACCAGTTCACAAGGGCGGCGAGGGTCTTGACATTCGACAAGACATGCGGTCCATTCTCGGCTTGGACACATCAGCGCCATTCCCGCTCATGTCGTCCCATCACCTTCAGCGAATGACACAAGATATCTCCAACGAGCTGCCATCCGACCGTGAGGTCATGAAGTGAGTGTTGTGCCTGGCAATGGCAGCGACTGTGCGGGGATCATAAGCTGACCAGTTTCGCAGGCTGTTCCGTGCGTACAAGGAAATACCGCAGCCTTTTTGGGGGTTCGTGATGGACATTGATGACCTTGAGAGCAAGCTTATGATCTACCTCGAAGATCGCTCCCGAAATGCGACAATCGGCATCAAGTCTACCAGACCGGTCACGGCATCATGGCTGGCAATCCTCTTTGCCGTTCTGGCTGTTGGTTCACAATACCACGAATCTCCCTACCACATCCGTACCCGAGACTCCCAGCGATACATCCAAATATCCTTCCATTTTCTCCGATTGGGCAATTTCCTTCTTCGGTACGGCTGCTTTTCAACTTTGACTGCAACACTTGTACTGACGTACTGTAGACCTTCTTTTGACTCGATTCAAGCACTTCTTCTCACATGCTTTGTCCTTCTCAATGATATGAAGGCCGAAGCATCATGGGCGCTGATGGGCTTGACCTGTCGCCTTGCCCAATCCCTGGGTCTACACAGGACACCACGGAACGAAAGCCGCGATTGCACACCCCCGAACACGCAGTCAAAAGAGATGGTTCGAAGGAGATTATGGTGGAGCGTTGTATGGCATGATACCTTGACGTCGCTATCTTTTGACAGGTAAGTATTGTTCATTTGGAGTTGATGGCTCACCTTTAACAATTTGTTAGATCGCCAATGACCAACTTCCCGTGCTGTCCCATCCCCGTCATGTCGCCTACGCCAAGCGGCAACTACTCATACCTCGAAACCATGTATCACCTCATGGAAATAATTTCTCGTCGCCTAAATCCCGATGACATGATGAGTTCGACGTACGCTCAAATTGTGGAAGACTGCGAGGCAGTAGAGAATCTCCGAAGCCGCACCGCACCACAATTACGAATCAAGGAGAGCTGCAAGACAGCACTCGACCGTCTACAACACTATGCCATCCGTCTCCATACATCATTTGTCATCTCTGTTGCGTGTCGTCCAGCGCTCCGCAAAGACAGCGAGTTCGAGCCTGAGCAGCGAAAGACGCTAGCCGATCGCTGCAAAGACAACCTAACCGAAACCGTCCGAATGTTTCTGGCCATGCACCAGCTATCTGCTATCCCCACGCGAAGCTGGGCCTTTACATACCATGGCCTATCATCGGCGCTGCTTCTCGGCATACTTTGTGAGACAAAGACAGACCCAGAAGTTCGGCAGTTACAGGGCGACCTCATCGCCGCCCTCTCTGCCACCGCGGCCAAGGATGTTAGCTCCCCTGAGCCCCATGTCATGACCACGGACAAGGACATTGAGCTCTCCGGACCTTTGTACCGTGCCCTGACGGCCCTCAAGAACATCTACGACCATGGCTCCATTGTCCCATCACACCTCAAGAAGGAGGGCGACGCCTCAGCCGCCGGCAGTGGGAGCCGGACGCCGCAGTTCCCCTTCGGGCAAGGAGCCCAGCTCCCCGGATCTGGCAATTCACTGTACCGCAACGTTTCGCAGAGCGCTGACCCCAGGGAGGACGCTGCTCTCGCCATGGCTGAGATGCAAAACGGAGGTGCATCAATCCAAGACTTTCCAGGGTTCGTATCTTCTCTTCCATCTGATGTAATTGTTGCTAATATTGTCATTAGACTCCCGTACAGTCAACAGATGCAGGCCAATGGCAACCTCAACCTCGACAGCATGAATGCCATGAACGTCGATCCTACGCAATACATGGCTCCCATGGATCTCTACGAATCGATTTGGGGCGGTATGTCACATCTCCTTTTCTCCTCTTCTTTCATCCGTCATAAACCTCTTGGCGAGCCCAGAACTAACTCGCCACAGAATCGCCAGACCCGTGGAACACGGGAATGGACTCGTTGAACTTTGACTTCCTGGCCCAGCCGCCACCGGGCCAGCCCCAGCAACAGTTTTACTTCTGAACATACTAGCTCTACTGTAGCACACTACTCCGTTGGAACTTTCGGGCAAGTTTCATAAATGAGCCAAGCGTTGGGCTGTCGGCGCCGGAGATATTTGATATTAGGTTTTTAGTAATGGATGTATAACAAGACTGCATGGCGCCACGGTACGAACGGCCTGCGGGATGGGCACCTGACTTTGTATTTTGAGGCTAAAAAAGAACTGATCATTTCAAATATAACATAATATCTAAGTCATTATTCTTTTTTTGGTTTGGTCTTGCTCGACTCTCTTGTTCGCCGAGGCTCCAAAAAGCCGGGCCGTACCTCCCAAGCGTGAGCTTCATTCGGAGCTTGTCACAGCTTGGGCCACGGCCCCGTGCAAACCCGCATTCCCGGTGTTCTCTGCCAAGGCAGAACGTGAAGGAGGGACAAAAGGCAAATCGTCAGAGCTCTCTTTGATCGTTCAAAACGCAGCGCCAAGCAAGGTTGACGTGAAGCGTTCAGATCGCACTTGGGGTGTCAGGGCCGGAGGTTACACAAAAAATGCTAAACCGTCTCGGCCGGAGACTCCTCCGGGCGACGAATCAAGGGTTTTCATCATTCGATTGCAAGTGTCCGCCATAAAGGGGAAAGAAGGGTTCATATAAGCTTTTCGTTATGCCCAATTTGGCTGATGGACTTCGGGGGCGTGATCCCATTCTGGTCCCTGCGTCTGCGACACAACGGCCGTCCGCGCGCCCAAGGAGGAATGGGAAGCAGCCCTGATAATCGCCAAGCGGAGTCGTTTACTTCTTACGGCGGGATGAGCTGGCCACTATCTTCTTCTTGAGATGCTTGGGCATCTTGTCCTTGCGCTTCTCGCGCTTAGCTTCCTTGACGGCTTGTTTGTGGGCCTGCGTGGGTGATATTGTTAGTTGTGTTGCCAGGGGAGAGGATAAATGGGGGCACAAACCTTCTTCTCATCCTTGTCCTCGAAGCGACGACCACGTGGTGGGCCTTTTTCGAAGTCGGCCTCGTCTTGTGAGCCGGAGAGAGAAGCACCTTCGTCGTCAGAGTCGGATGTGGAGCCTTCCTCCTCATCGGCATCTTCACCATCCTTCTTAGGGGCGATGACCTGGTCTGGCAGCAGATTGCTGTAGACAAGATCGTTACCTTGACCTTGAGTCACCTTCTGGGCATCCTTTTCAATATCGTAGACCTGCTCTAATGTTTGAGGAATGTACTGGTTACGGAACACCTCGTTGTCAACCTCTATCTGAGCAGCTTGGTCCTCATTCGTAGCATCAGCTCGAGTCTCGTATAGGGTCTCGATCGCCTTGGCCATTTCAGGCTCCTCTACAGCGCCCTGGGGAGTTGTGATAAAGTTGAAGATAGCGCGGTCAGCCAGCGTATCAACGCCCTTGCGGCGGAAGAAATCACCGACGTTCTTGATGTCCATGCGCAGGAACTCAAGCGACCGGGGGTGGTCAGGCTCTACACTTTGTGACACATCGATGATGTAGAGCTTCTCATTGTGGTAGAGAATGTTGTACTCGCTCAGATCGGCGTGTACAAGACGGCAGACTTGGTAGATGCGGCGCATGATGCCCAGGAGCTGAACATAGAGCTTGTACCACTGCTGATCGATATCGTCTCCCGTCAGAGTAGCGTCACGGAGGCGAGGGTAGGCCCAGCCCTTGCGGTCGCCAAGGAACCCCATGACGAGAACGTGAAGTTTGAGGCTGATAGGCTCTGGGCAGGGAATACCAGCGTTGTAGATCCTTCGCAGGTTACGAAATTCCTTCTCCGCCCAAAGTTTAACCATCTTGCGGTTATTTCCCTTGTCGAAGCCACTCTTGAAACGGTGCTCGCCGGTGATGTAACGCTCTCTGTCCTTGAAACTCAGGATGGCCGTCTTGTAGACCTTGATAGCCCTCTGTGTTGCCTCGCCGGTGCGATCGTCGTGGAGAACCGCACCGTAGACGTTGGCCTCCTTACCGGTACTGATGGCGCCGTGGACCTCACTGACGGAGCCGCGGTTGATCATCTGGAGGAGGATCATGCGGGTGCGCTGGTCGAGGACCTGCTCGCTGGTGGCGCGGTCTGCCTTATCCTTGTCCTTCTCGGCATCTTGCTTGACGGAGTCGAGACGAATCTTAGCGGCGTGCTTGGAGAGTGCGGATACTTGATCGTCGACGCTGGCAAGGGTGTTTACTGTGGGCTTTTGCTGATTTGAGCGAGGGAGGACGGCGCCGTCTTGTGCGTTTCGCTGGCGGTTGTAGGATTTCGTTAGGTCGCCTCCATCAGCGGACCACTCCTTATCGTCAAAGTCTTCATCGTCGTCAAAGATGTCATCAAAGTCGTTGTCATCTTCCTGGGCTTCAGCAAGACCATCCTCTCTCTGAGTCTGTAGTTCGCGGGGTATTTCCTCTGTCTGCTCGTAGCCCTGGTTTGCCGTGTAGTTGTAAGGCGGCTGGTGAGGAGCGGCGGGTGAGGAGCCTCCCGAAGGATCCATCGTGGTTGATTTGCAGTGCAATGTTTCGGCAGGCAAAGAAAGAATCGAGAATATCTTGGCGATGAACAAATTCAGTGCAAGAGGCGTTACGGAATTTTTTGCAACCTTGAGAAGTTGTCGCGGGGTTCACAAAAAAAACGTTATCTTATCAGGTCGACCTATGGAAGGGTATTGCCAGTGAAGTTTTTAGGGACTTTCAGTGGGGTCCTTCACTGTATTTTGGTGAGTCATGGAGGGGTAGTCGAGGAGTCATTGGATGAGCCATTGAGTATCACTTTACATCACCTCCACATTGTATGTGTCATTCATCCTTACAATGCATTCACTTCGAGACAATGGACGACGATGGTTTTTTTTTTGGTGTTGAACACTTGAGCCCACACAATGCATAGCAATAGAAATGACAAAAGGCAAAGAGCCTCAAAGCGGAATGGACCGAGCCCTCTCAAACATCGACCAGCCATTTTTCTCTCTTCGGAGCATCTTCCCCAGAGCCGAGGCACGATTCAGCTATTCAACTCCACCACCGCTACCAATACCATTTCGAGTCAGTTCATTCCCTGACAGCTCAAGTCGTGGCCATGTCAAGCTAGCGCCACCACGAGGATGTTCGCGTGAAGAACTGCAAGCAACGTACCACCAATGTCGACTAGGAGTTGTTAGGGTCGACGGTCCACAGATTAGAGGTTGACAGCTTGCAAGCTAGAGGTTGACAGTCCGAAAACTAAAAGCCGACAGTCTAAGAACTAGGGCATGACGACGACTATGATTTGGGATAAAGGGAAACGACAAAAGATCACGCAGTGGATGTGTCAATGCCATCCCACAAGACGGACGTCATCTACGATGGATGGACGGAAAGATGCAGGTACGAAGCTGGGCATAAGTCATGGGAATAACGACATTTCTGCGATCTATGGATCTGCAAAGAATCCTTTGACTCCTTTCCATCATAATTACCCTCTTTCTCTCCTCCGTGTACCGATCACCCTATGAGGCATGGTCGATAGGCCATCATTGTTGTCACATCCCAGGTCGATTCGGTTCCGATAGACACAGGACCCTGACAATCGGGCGCACGCCTTCAACGTCAAGACCCTTCAGGCCACGCACGACAAATCAGACGCAGGAACCAGGAACCAGGACCGGACATGTTTAGCCATGTCTCGGCCATGGCTCTCTTGCCGTGGTCGTGGCGTTCATCCTAGAGTCTAACGTGTCTAGTGCCATGCCCTCGGAATGCAAAAGTCATGGCATACTTTACTGGATCCAGGTGCATTCCACCCAAAACCACCCTCTACACGGGCCACATTCCTCAATTAAGCTCTCCTAGATGGCTTCACCTAGCTCCAGGCTTGCCCAGAATGCCATGCTAGAGATCTCGAAGTGCCTGGGAACCGGGTTTACCCTCGATCCGGCATCATGATCCGTCTTTCGTATTGGACACTGCCCGCCGCCCATTGTCTTAAAATATCAGGCCCGGACCCCCCGTTTTCTCAATTCTTCCCTTGATCACGATCACATCCATTTTTCTCCAACCCTACCAGTCAAGATGAGATTCAGCATGGTTCCTCTTCTCCTCCTTGCCGGCTGTGTCAGCGGCATCAGCGGCATCCCTCATGAAATCCGCGAGGTATACGAGGTTGGCGGTGCTTTCGGTAAAAATCCCGAGGATAAAAGTGATGGGATAGCAGAGCGGGATCTTTCTTCTCATGAGGTCCGAGAGGTCTATGAAGTGGGCGGTGCTTTCAGTAAAAGCCCTGAAGATAAAAGTGATGGGATCGCAGAACGGGCTGTCTCTCCTGAGGCTGAACATCCTCACCTCGTTCCTCGAGCCAACGGAAAGAAGTTCAGCCTTGACCAACTCACCAACGACCGCTACAGGAAGCCACATGCAGAGATTGCTCTGATCCAGGCATACAACAAGTACCACAAGCCTCTACCCAAGAAGCTTGAGCAGATTGCCGCGCAGGAGGCTGCCCTCATCCACAACAAGCTTGGTGGTGAGTCCTGAAGTTGTGTACATTTGAACCTCAACTAACAATCTCTTAGGAATGAAGGGAACTGCCTCAGCAACCCCTCCCCAGTACTATGATTCTCAATATGTAGTCCCTGTCAAGATTGGTACTCCGCCTCAGACTACCTACCTGAACTTTGACACTGGCTCGTCTGATCTGTAAGTCTTCTCAGTCCTTTGATCCATCTCAGTTCTAACACTGCGAAGTTGGGTCTTTTCCACCGATACCTACCAGCCTGATCAAGCTGGCCACATCCTGTACAAGCCGGACAAGTCAAAGACCAGCAAACGACTCAGCGGTCAGACCTGGAGCATCAAATATGGTGACGGCACTGGTGCTAGTGGCATTGTCTACACTGACAAGGTACAAGTCGGCAACACCTACGTCAACAAGCAGGCTGTACAATCTGCTACTGAGGTCTCAGACGGGATTGCTGCAGACAAGTTCGCCCATGGTATCATGGGTCTGGCCATGTCCAGCCTCAACACTGTCCGACCCACACCTCAAAAGACATACTTTCAGAACGTCCAGGATAACCTAGCCGTTCCCGTCTTCACTGCCAACCTGAAGAAGGGTGGAGCTGGTAACTACAACTTTGGCTACATCAACCAAGGCGAATACTACGGGTCCATCCAGTTCGCCAAAATCGTCAAGAGTAGCCCCTGGTGGCAGTTGACACTCGAGGGCTATAGAAATGGCGCAGGTGCACCATGGCACAAGTACAACTACTCTGCTATTGTTGACACTGGCACCACTCTGCTTCTACTACCTAGTCGCATCACCAACCAGTACTGGAAGAAGGTCAAGGGTGCCAAGATTGACCCCGACTACGGTGTTTGGGTCTTCCCTTGCACCTCCACGCTGCCTAGTTTTTACTTTGGCTTTGGCAGCTACCGCGGCAAGGTTCCCGGTAACTACATCAACTACGGTCGTCTCACCACCAGCACCTGCTACGGCGGTATCCAGAGCTCTGATGGTATTGGCTTTGCCATCTTGGGAGACATCCTCCTCAAAGCGCAATTCGTCGTGTTTGACCTGGAGGGTGCACAGGTTGGATTCGCCAACAAAGTTACAGTAAAATGAGATCATTACTTTCTTTACTAGCTAGACCATTTCCTTAAAAGTCACGTCATGGTTTTGCATTACATTTCTTTACTGTTCGCATTGGGAAGCGTGGGCGTTCTTGTTCGGGCATCAGGCCTGGTGCTTGCTTTTACTATAGTTGAAAGTTTAATAATCTGACCAGGCCTTTTTTGTCATTATTGCATTTCTAGGTACTCCGTACATCGGATAGATATGAAATAAACTCCGTTAGACTTTATCGAATTTCCGCATTTGTCAAGTTTGCCCCCGTCCTGAAGTTTGGCTTAGAAATGGCTTGTCGTTGGAATTCCATTATCCAAGGTACGGATATTGATTCGGGTTTACGCAATTGTGGACCTCAGCTCCACGTTTAGCACCTGAGCATTTAACCTTGTTTCTTGCTTAGGCGAGCTGGTTCTTACAAATATAGCGGAGCAATATGGCGATTATCGCCGACTCTTGAGGATCATAGTCTTCGGAGTTATAATCGTGCTGACTGGAGATAGAGAAGTTCTCCAATGCAGCTTACACAAAGCCAAGCTTATTCGTCCACTTGTAAGGTCTTCCCCAGGCTGGGATCCGCCATCATGCAGATCCAAAACCCTACAGGGCGGGATGATCGTACAATGCCTTGCCTGAGGTTAAACGCGCATACGACGTAATTGAATACAAATAAGCTATAGCCTAAATATAACCAAACCTACGCTCTATGATGACGGCTCAAGACCAAGCAACGCCTCTCGAACTCTCAATTGAGAACTTGCAAGCCCTCGACCGCCTCAACGACCCATCCATCCCCATAATCATGAGCGCCCAAAACGTACTTGTCCTCGGCGCCGGCGAACTCGGCCTCTGTGTGCTTGAGGCGCTGGCCCGTCACCCTAAGCGCCAGCACTTCTCTGTCCTGGTGCGCCAGGCCACGCTCGACTCCGCGGCTCCGGAGAAGAAGAAGCTTGTCCAGCGTATCCGGGCCCTAGGCGCCGGGTTTGAAGCCGCCGACGTGGTGAACGCCAGCGTGGCGGATCTTGCTGCCATTCTTGAAAAGTACGACGTTGTCGTGTCGTGCAACGGCATGGGCCTCCCGGCCGGCACGCAGCTCAAGTTGCTGGATGCGGCGCTCGAGGCTAAAGTGAAGCGCTACTTCCCATGGCAGTTTGGCATGGACTACGATATCATTGGCCAGGGAAGCTCGCAGGATTTGTTTGATGAGCAACTTGAAGTGCGGAAGCGTCTGAGGGCGCAGAATGATGTAGACTGGACGATTGTGTCGACAGGGCTGTTCATGAGTTTTCTGTTCCTGGCGGACTTTGGAGTTGTGGATTTCGGAACTAAGACTGTGAGAGCGCTGGGAAGCTGGGAGAATAAGATCACATTGACGACGCCGCCTGATATTGGAAAGGTGACGGCGGATGTGGTACTTGATCCCAGGGGTATTGGGAAGCAAGTTGTCTACACGGCGGGTGATACCATCACCTACAGAGAACTGGCAGATCTGCTGGATAAGCACTTTGATACACAGTTTAAGCGGGAGGTGTGGGATCTGGAAGAGCTGAAGAGGCAGATGGAACAGGATCCTAGCACGATGGTCAAGTATAGGGATACGTTTGCGCAGGGACGGGGGGTTGCCTGGGATAAGGAGGGGACTGTGAATGCGGAGAGGGGAATTGATGTGACGGATGTGAAGAAGTATCTTGAAGGATTGGAAGTAAAGCTGGGGGGTGAGTAGGTAGTGAATGATCATGAATTGGATGTCATCATTGGTTGAGTTGTGGTGGTTGTTTCGTTGTCAGTGCAGCTTTCAATCCGGTGTTACCTTACCCTACAGATGTGACTCGTCTGCTTTTTCAATGCATATTTTGTCTGCCTTATTCGTCTGCCTTACTTTGCGTAATTAATGAGTAAGGCAATAAATACGAAATGGTGTGCCTGGTAGAAATTCCAAGGGAAAACACACGTGCATTGCAATAGTGAACAGGCAGGAGTTGTTAGATATAATATTGCATATCGCATTCGACTCCGTTCCGGATTCCCGAACCGCCCGTGTCCCGTCGCCGAGAGACTGAATCATCCGGGGTCTTATCGGGATTACCTCATTGGGGAATTCCTTATCAGCCCATCAACGATTCAAGATACCAACGTGTTTCTCCATTGAAGGTCTATCTTGCATCGCGTTCTTTATCTGGTTGATATCGTTGGTCAAGCCAACTTACGCTGCATCGGCAAACTGCCGAAAACAGCTGAACGCTGATCAAACACTTTAGCGATGCGACAAGGCGTCACGCAACTACTGTATCAGAACTTGGCCAATAATGACAGTGAATGCATCGTCATTCATGCGCTCCCGTTTCACAAGTTTGTTCCTCAGGCTTTATGATGTCGTTTCCTTGTCATTATCCATGCTTTGTCTTGGAGAAGCCTGTCTTTGTTGTTGGTTGGCAGGTCACCCGGCCATGACTCTTTGAGAGAATGAAGAAAAGAACCTTGGTGGAAGACAGGCTCTTCTAGGCAGCTTTAGGTATCTTCAGACTATAATTGGGTAGAACGATACTTGGGCTTACTATCTTAATGACGACACCCTCCTTATTGCTTATCGTTATGCAGGCGCGTGAGCCACTCCAGGTTCCAACGCCAAACCCCCATGTTCAGCATCCAATCACAATGTCTCACCCGCACAGTCACACAGACGTTGCCTGCTCGAAGCCACCCTCCAGGGCCATCTCTCCATCATGCGCCTCGCTCTATGCCTCGCAGATAAGGCAAATTCCCAACAATGGAAACCTGCTTATCGCCCTGGCACCTCATGGGTGTAAAGAGCATCACTGCAATTCGTTGAAACCTAAAAACTAGGCCGGACACGGCGAAGAAACGGGATAATGAAACTGCGCCACTGCTCGGCTATCTCAGGTTGGTTGTTCGCAGACGAGGACGCCCCGGATCAAGGTCAACAATGAGTGAGTCACGTCACGAATTCATTATGAGCCGAAAACCCAACAATAGAACGTGCTGCCTCGGACTAGCCAATACAGTAATACCGTACCTAGCCTGTACAGTAATCCGTTGTCTGGGTACCTAGTAATTTCCAGGCTGGTACGCCATCGAGCGCCCATATGACTCCTCCGGCGGCCAATCACGACTATCTCGCACCAATACGCCCCCCGATGAGATGATACAATATTAATACCAGCCTTTCTTCTACTTCTCTCGACTCTTCTAGAGATCTCTCCAATATTCTTTAGCTTGTTAATTCTTGCGCGCCCTTTAGTGCTAAGCACGCAACCTAATATCCTTGCGCCATCGTTGACGCTTTCTAGCACGCAACACACATCATCAACCACCAAACTCATCCGCTTGTTATAACACAGGCCGAATCGCTCTTCATTATGGACACGATCCTCAACAGCACTGGAGATCTTCCAGCTGCAATTTCTCAGAATAAACATTTTCCTGTTAGCGCTCCTAGCATCATAAAGACCCGCGCGCATACTTCTCGCAACCACTTTGTTCGCGCAACGGCAAAGCGTCAGGCCCAGCACAAGGGTGTCAATCTGTGTCGCGACACGGGTGTTCCCTGTACGACTTCCAATTACGGGGGTTCGCATTGCTATCGCTGCGGTCAACAGGATATCAACATCTCTGGAGGTGCGCGCCGACCTCAGCTAGAGCAGATCTTGCACTACGAGATCTCCTCCGGCAACCTGCAGCGCGCAAACCCACGGTGGACGAACGTTCATCGAAACCGCATCGCCCGGAATATTCCCCAGTCTGTCTCTGGATGGTCTTCCGATGAGGTTGAGGGGCGGGACCTAGCTCGTAGCAAGGTCCCTTTGCCCAGCGACCGCTTTCGCCTCGTGAGGAGGCCTACCCTCGAAAGAGAGGAGGCTTTCCGCGATGCTTCTACTGCAAGGGGAAATGTCTACTTGGGACGTAAGATGCCTCTGACTGAGGATGACGAGGTTGCTGAGCTGTATCGAATGGGTCTGCTATATGACGATGAGCAGGATCGTGGGGAGGGCTTCAATCTTGACAGTATCAAGCATGAAGAGCCTGTTTACTCAATCCGTCCTGCGAAGCGATCACGCAAGACCAAGAAGTCGCACAGCTTCAGCTTCAACCAGCCTCTACATCTCGACCTTTCCTTCACAGACCTCGGTGGCGACCAAACAATCGCCCAAATCCTCTCTTCCGGATCCGAGCCTTCCGACGACGGCTCACTCCCCGACTCAAATGGCCCTTCATCCCGCTCTTTCGCTCCTCTGCGTGTGATTTACGAGCTCGATGGGTCAAACCCTTCTTTCGACGTTGATACATCTCAACCTCCCGACTTGGTCTCCGACCTCCTCTCAGACTACGATTGCTTTTCCGACAGCGAACTCGACGATCTCCCCTCGCAGCGGGAGTTCCGAGATGGTGCAGCCACTCCGACTACTGATGCCTGGATTGTGCTAGGTGACGACTCGTAGCAGGTCCGCCTCAGAATTGAACCCTGTGTCACGCTGGGATTTCTGAGTAAGTGTACCGGTGGGAGAGCCTCACCGCGGACTGGTCCTCACAAACCTAGCGCTTCCTTGATAGGTGTTATGATTCGGGGTGTTGGTAGCTTGGCTTGAAAGCATCGCTGGTGCTCGCGGGTGAAAGACCTGCTTGAGCATCGCGGCTGGATGAGCTGGGCTGGCTTGGAGTTAACGTTACTCTTGTACTTGGTAGCGTGCACTGATGAACCTGCTTGCATTGCTTGTAGAGCGCTGTTTTGTTTTATTTATGTACAGATATCCCGGGCCCGGGCTTTTATTCTTATACCTGAGAGTAGTATATAGTGTACAATGAATGTCTTTAGACCTGCAAACCAATACTTGGCTAATTGCTACGTGATGTTTTCGTGTAATTGTTGTCGTGATATGAGTCACAATTCTTCTCTTCCGCCGAGACCATTTACTGTCGTAGTCTTTCGCATTGCCGTATTCCTTTAACTGCCGATAGCCAGGGATCTAATATTACGCGAGGTCGATCAATTCAAGGACAGGGCCTTGCTGGTAGGACCCAGCAGCACGGCGCAATCTATCCATCAAGGTAGCTAGCTACCTAGGTTTAGCTGGTCGCGGTACTTCTTCATTGACTTCAGTGCTCAAAGTAAATCCTTAATTTCCAAAAAGTCGTGTGGTGCATACCTCGTGATACAGCGGCAGCCTTTTATGGAATCATTACATAGTAGATTTGCGTGTCAAACTTGACCGTCAGTCGCCCATTGTGATCGGATCGTCGGTTTGTTCTACAAGATCAACATTGTCGCAAAATATCACCACCTCTCGACTTCACTCCTGCTTTAGATCCCTTCGTAACAACATAATTGTGAAGAATACCATCCTTATTACAAGACGTTTCACTCAAGGTTCCTCTCCAGCTGTGACGTTCAAGGTCGTTATGCAAACACCGACTCGGAGTTGTTCCTCCATCATTGTCATCGGGTCGTCGGTCGAGCACAAACACCGACGAACAACAACCTCTCAAGGTCAATGGCCGTAGATAAATCCATTCATAATCAACGGATCTGGAATCATTTCGCGCGAAAAGTCATCGGCATCTTTTTGCATCCGTGGAATGGATCCGGCCAAGCATCAAAGGCTCCGATCGGAGACTTTTAATTCTCTCCGCAATAAGTATATAATGCATGTCAGCAAGAGTAAGAAGAATAAAATCATAGTACCACAACAGAATCACAATCATCAAATTTCACATTAAGAACCTATCAGCGTATTCTAACATCGGAAATGGCAACCAAGCTCTACGACGTCCTCATCATCGGCGGTGGCCCCGCTGGTCTGTCGATGGCTTCAGCTCTCGCACGACAGGTCTACTCAGCGCTCATTCTCGACTCGGGAGTGTATCGCAATGCGCCGACAAAGCATATGCACAACGTCGTTGGTTTCGACCATGTGAATCCCGCTGAATTTCGCGCGAAGGCACGAGAGGATCTCGAGAAGCGCTATGAGAGCATCGAGTTCAAGTCTGCGACAATAGCTACCGTTCGCAAGACCGATGCGGGTGTTTTCGAAGCTGTCGATGATCAAGGTACCGTGTACCAAGGAAAGAAACTTGGCCTTGGAACGGGTGTGAGGGATGTTTTTGATGATCAGCCCAAGGGCTACAAGGACTGCTGGGGACTTGGCATGTAAGTGATCCCTTCTCAAGTCGAATGTATACCTTGCTAACACATGAAAGCTTCCACTGTCTTTACTGCCATGGCTTCGAGGAGCGAGGCGCCGAAACAGTAGGCGTCTTCTCCGGCGGTATGATATCCAATGCCGACATGCTCGCCCATGTCACTCCCATGGCCAAACGTCTTTCCAAATCCGTAATCGTCTACACCAACGGCGAGGAATCCCTTGTCGCAGACATTCGCGCCAAAGTCCACAGCAGCAAAGTCCACTACGACAACCGCAAGATCTCAAGCTTTGAGCTAGTCAATGAAGGTCCCCAGGTGAAAATCACATTCGAGGACGGATCCTCCAAGACGGAAGGCTTTGTGGTTAGTCATCCCAACGTGGTGCAGTCAGCGCCGTTTGCGGAGCAGCTTGGTCTAGAGACGGTGCCGTCGGGGGATATCAAGGTGGAGGCGCCGTTTAACGAGACGAATGTTAAGGGATGCTTTGCGTTTGGCGATGCAGCGACCATGATGAGGAGTGTCCTGCAGGCGATGCATATGGGAGGGTTCAGTGCGGTAGGCATGGCGATGCAGTTGCAGCATGAGTTGGATGCGAAGGATGAGCTGTGAGAATTTGTGCGACTTGGTTACCCTTGGTTTCTGCCTAAGAATAGAATGTGTTAGTTCGTGATTTGAGAATACAATTGTAACAAGCAAAGAGTCGTACCTGGTGTTTGCGATGTTTGTGTTGTTTGTCAAGGGTTGATGCTCAACATGAGGACAATCACCTGGCGATATACCCATATGTGAAACGGATTGGACCTGTTGCGTAACACCGGCAATCGGATCGTTTGTCTGATTGCTAATACAGCGCTATTGTTCGAACAGTTTGCATCAAAGCGTCCATATCATCTTAATTGATCCCGTGTCGAATACCGAGATTGATTGTCGACGAGGCGAGTACGAGATGGCCGTCAACCAAGACAAACATCGCAGCGGGACATGCATGTCTGATCACCTTTGACTTAGACCCTGCCTGTCTAACATGAAAAGCAAGAAAAACGCTCAAACCCGTTTCCTAATGTCTTATCATATTCATGCAGCCGGCGCTAGAACAAAAAGTCCCCGTCCCCGTACCGGTGTGTTTGTCTCAGTTGGGACTCATGACTATCACAATGCAAGGGATGAACTTTTTATGACATGGGGGGCTTCTGTGCGCAACGGTCCGCAGCCATGATGGAAGCTTCATAAGACATTTGTCATTCAATTCTGAGATGTAACTTTCTGCAGCAGTTTAAAGTTGGAGCGAAAAGGTTGTTCATCGTCATCAACTGCCATTACTTTGTTACATCATAACTCAGATGATAAATGCGATAAGATCGAATAAACGACCTCTCGGTATTAGGCTGTTTGTTCTCCGCACGGAATTACAATTATTGATCTTACTGCATGCAATACCCATGCACGGATCTCACCGCGGCGGGATATCACACGCATAGCATGCAACCTTGAGTGGGAGGCTCTCAAGCAAGGGGATTTCAAATTGTTCGAGACCATGCATCACTTACACCGAGTGGATCGCAAATATTGCCGCTCATTGATGCAACTCTGAAGTCAGCACTTCCTCATAGAGAACATCCATTGCCAAGAACAGACAATCCTCCTAAAGTGGGCTCCTGCGCAGTGACAGTGACTAGTCTGCGGAAAGCGCTTTTACCGGGCGAAGATCTCAATAGCAAGGGCCCGTGGTTCTATTCTCCGGTTGGTCCAAATCCGACTTTTTGTGTTTCCACAGACTAGACTATCCTACTGTAGCAGCAATATCTACTCGTCACCGTTGCGGGTAATTGATGTTTGGGCAGAAGACCTAGAACCAATTCGCTTGGACAAAACTGACCTGTACCATCCGCACTGGCCGATAATGGTCGGACCTCCCGGCAGCTGTTTGGTGTGGAGTTGCTAAGATCGAGAGGGAACTGGGGATGCAAGATCAATGCAAATAACCTGGTCAGAAGAGGTAACTCCAGCTTCGAATTGAGTTTAGCTTGCCGTTTGTGCAAGTCGATCAGCGGATGGCAGGTAATTTGCAATTTATGTCATTTGGACGTTGAGACATACATGTGCTTATAGAGAGAAGTGTTTTATATAAAGTGCCGAGATCTTCTCTCCCTTGATGAACCGTTGAAAGTGTCTCTGTATCATTGCTTATTCTTAATATTAGACCCTGAAACAGATCGTCATAATGATCAAGTCATTGGTCCTTTCTACTCTCATTGCTGCCGCTTCGGCGCGCAAGTGCACAAACATCACTGTCCCTGTGTCTCTCGCCTCTGAGAATGCCGTCTTCAACCTTGAGACGCCCTTGACAAAGATTGAGGTCACCAACTTTGTTCTCAACCTGGCGCGACAGGGATCGCCTGCATACCCTATGCAAATCCAGGAGGGTGTAAGTCTGATTCTGTGAAAGGCTCGAAAGACACAAGCTCACCTTTAGCAGATGGCCAATATCTCTGGCAACTATGAACTCGCTGCTACGTACTGCGAGCCTGATGCGGGCCCTGGAAAGGAATTGCAGATCATGACCCACGGTATCGGATTCGATCGAAGTTACTGGGATCAGCCTTACAACGGATACAACTACAGCTACGTTGCGAAGGCTGTTGATGAGCATGGCTACTCAACTCTGACCTGGGACCGACTGGGCATTGGAGCTTCTTCTAAGGGTGATCCTCTGAAGGAAATCCAGGTCTTCCTTGAGATTGCTGCTCTCAAGTCTCTCACCACTCAGGCTCGTGAGGGATCTCTTCCTGGTGTTGGCTGCCCGTATTCCAAGACTGTTCACATTGGACATTCTTTTGGTTCAGTCATTAGCTACGCCCTTGCCAACGAGAGCCCCGAGCTCACTGATGCTATTGTCCTGACTGGCTTCACCCAGGCCACTGCCTACTTGTCCCTATTCGCAGTCAGCAACAACTTCATGCCCGTTACCGACTCGCCTCTTGCTGGCAAGTATCCCGCGGGTTACGTCACCACGGCATCTACCGTGAGCGTGCACCTGAACTTCTTCGCCGAGGGAGATTTCGATCCTCAGCTGTTGGACTTGGCGTACCAGACTGGGCAGCCTGTGACTCCCGGCGAGCTTCTCACCCTGGGAGGACCTGCCATGAAGAACAACAGCTACTCTGGTCCTGTTCAAATTGTCACTGGCGGTAAGTTATATAATTTGAGTTGAACGAGTAATAAAACTAACGAACTTTATAGAGCGCGACGTTCCCTTCTGCGGTGGTAACTGCTACTCTACCGGCAGCGTCGACCTGAAGCTCCCCTCGCTGCTCGACGCGTCCAAGAAGTACTTTACCAAGGCTTCGCGATTCAACACGACTGTTGTTCCTGGCGCAGGTCACGGCCTGAACTTTGGATACTCGCACCCCATCGCCTACAACGCCATCTTCGACTTCCTTTCAGAATAAGTTGGATAGCGTGGGAATGGACCAGTTGGTCGGGTGTTGGGACTTCTTTTAACGACTTGACGTAATATATAACCAAGTATTTAACTCACTTATACATACCTAGCTTACGGAAGCTTAGCGACTTTCAATTTAATTTGTTATTACTGAACGCGATGGTCCTGATGTTGTTGCTGGCCATAACCACTCAGTTTGTGGTTGAGAACTGTTGCAGTGATTGTTGATAAATGTCTACAGAGTGAAGCGAAAGAATTAAACGGACCATTTGTTGATCCGCCAAGCTATCAAAGATTCCAATCTTCCAGAATCGGACCATGGATCCAATCTCCGTATCATTATTTACCTGCAGAAGCCGCTGACAGCCGATGTCAACTACTGGCGGGACCCACTGCCCAAGACCAAGACCCTGAAAAGCACCTGTAACGGGCAGGCGATTAGTGAATGCAACCACTGAAAGCGTGGGAGCTTCCTATTTTGTGAATGGCTTCCGTCATAACCAAGAGGTCCATAGCGGGGTTCTTTGCATCCCACCGCTGCCCTCGACTTTCTCTTCTTCAAGCGAGGACTCTCTCTACGACGACAAAGAGATCATCGCGACAACGTCTTAGCGCAGAGTCGACTTTTACTCCTTCGTCTCTTCAATCACGCGATTTGCGACGAGTTCCCCCTCCATCGCAAACACCACGACAACCCCGCATCGCAAGCTACCGAGCTATCTCGACATCTTCATCCGCTTCCAACATGGTCGCCGAAAACTACGATGCTGTCCTCAAGGGCAAATACCCGGGCAAAGACCACGCCAAGCGTGTTGTCGACCTTATCCGTAAGGATGTTCCCGACGCCAACGGTATCATCTACCTCGAGAGTCAATTGACCCAGATGATGGAGGACAGCGACGAGCCTGTAGCATTCCGGTGAGTTGTCTTACGCTCTTATCCTCCTCCAAAGACTTCTTCTGATAGCTCTTCCACAGCCAGCGCCGATACTTTTACTACCTCACCGGCTCCAACCTCGCCGACAGCTACTTTATCTACGACATCCAATCCTCAAAGTCCATCCTCTTTATTCCTCCCATCAACCCCGACGACGTTATCTGGTCCGGTCTCCCGCTGAGCATCGACGAAGCCCTTGCGAAGTACGATGTCGACGAGGTCAAGCTGACCACCGAGCTTAACGCTACCCTGGCTCACCTCGGACATGCCAACCCCAAGTCCACAGTCTTTGCGATCGCGAAACAGGTTCAGGACCATGTGTCCTTCCTCGAATTCGAGAAGAAGAACTTTGATGTTTTGAAGAATGCGATCGAGGTCTCCCGAGTGGTCAAGGACGAGTTTGAGGTTGCCATGATCCGCAAGGCCAACTACATCTCTGGTATTGGACACCGGGCTGTTTTCGCCAAGGCCAAGTCTGCAAAGAACGAGCAAGAGCTGGAGGCTGTTTTCTACGAAAGATCCTTTGCCCACGGAGCCAAGAAGATGGCTTATGACCCCATTGCTGCCAGTGGAAGAGCTGCTGCGACTCTACACTATGTTGGAAACGACGCTCCTCTGGAGGGCAAGCTTAATCTCTTGCTGGATGCTGGTAGCGAGTGGAACAACTACGCCGCTGATATTGTGAGTACATTTGCGTTTTCGGTCCAAACGTTGAGCTGACCTGTTTCAAGACACGAACATTCCCTCTTTCCGGCAAGTTCACCAAGGAGTCTCGGCACATCTACGAGACAGTCCTGAAGATGCAAAAGGAGTGCATAGAAGTTCTCAAGGAGGGTGTTCTGTGGGATGACGTTCATCTGCTTGCCCACAAGATTGCCATTGACGGCCTTCTTGCCGCTGGTATCCTCAAGGGCGACAAGGACGAGATTCTCAAGGCTCGCACCAGCGCTGCTTTCCTCCCTCACGGTCTAGGTCACTACCTCGGCATGGACACTCACGACACTGGTGGTAACCCCAACTTTGAGGACAAGGATAAGCTTTTCCGATACCTGCGTGTACGAGGCAAGCTCCCAGCTGGCAGTATTGTCACTGTTGAGCCTGGAGTAAGTGGCCTCAAATGATTCTCTCGGCGCACTGACTAACCTCGTTAGATCTACTTCTGCAAGTTCATTATCGACCCTTATCTTGAGGACCCTGCTCACAGCAAGTTTATCGACAAAGACGTCCTGGACAAGTACTGGGATGTCGGCGGAGTCCGGTAAGTTTTGGTGGTCACCGTCGCGCTATTGATCAATCGGCTAACCACTATACAGTATTGAGGACAACATTCTCATTACTAAGACTGGCCATGAGAACTTGACAGACGTGCCTAGGGAAGTGGAAGAGATGGAAGCTCTGGTGTCTGGAAACTAAGCCAAGAAATATGTACAAGCCGTACCACGTCTCAAGTAAGAGATGGAGGTGTACCAAAGGACGATTCACGACAATAGATGGTTGCAAAGATTCTATAAATATACCAAAGCTGCCATAGATACTTGTCTGCTCTTCACATCAAACATTCTTGGTCTCAAGAGACAAAGGGAAACGCTTCTTTGTCTGCGTACCGTGTAGACTCATCAGCCCCTTGGTCGCACGCACGGTGCAATTTCTTGGCCACCGAACGCGTCGTCCACCATTTTTGCATGCCTCTACTCCCTGGCTGCCTCCCTGTACAAAGTATCATTCTTCAACGTTGCAATGACCACAAATCAACTGTAATGAATCCTTACTTTCCCTCATCGGCCTCGGACATGGAGAAATGGTCTGATCCGCAGCTTCATCGGAGGCCTGTGGCACCGCCGACTCCGCCTCCGGTGTACAGTCCTTACCGCCCCGAATTCGGATCCGGGCCCCCATCCCCATCTCCATCTGCAAGCCTAGCTCCTCCGCAGCGGCCTCTACGGCCTGTCCGTTCAGCGACGAACCTCACTGGGGCTCATGCGCCTCAGCAGTCAGGTTACCTAGATCCAAGGGGGAATTTGCAGGTCGACTTTGTCGTTGATGAGATTCCTCCGAGTCCTGCGTCGTTGAGTCCATGTCCGTCAAACGAGATTAGACGAGTAAAGAGTTCATCGGCTCTATCAGTCGCTCTATCGACACAGGAGCAGAAACCAAAGGATCCGTCAAAATGGAAGGCTGCGCTGGGAGAAGCCCAGTATTTCGCTGGTGGTCTTATCAGTCATCCTGCTGAGTCTACGAGACACTTTAGCATCATCCGTCATTCTCACGCCTTGGTTTGGTACTGTGGTCCTTCCACATCCGTACCCATCACCATACTCTCTGATGAACCACTTCCTCCCACAAGGACTGTGTGGCTACAGCAGAAGGGCTACTCTGGAAACATGGGCATGACTCTGAAGGCTCTAGTGGGCACGACGGGGAACTGGATTAATGTGACGCCTGCTACCAAGGCTGGAGTTGAGCATATATCCGAAGCTGATGAACGTGGTATTCAAAGGGATTTCAAGCGGTTTGTCAAGAAAGCCTCAGGAAGATTGAAGAAGCACATCCCGCGTGAGACTCACATCGTGCGTATCCCGGCAGCCGCCACGGATGGTTATTTTCGCCTAGTCCTCTGCAGCGGCGAAGACGGAAAGAAAGTCCTCTGCGGAAGTCCCGTGTTCCGAATAGCCAGCACATCTACAGACGCCAGTATCGTTCGCGGGTCAAGTCTTAGTACCATGCCGTTGGAGATGGGTATCAAAGTCGCCAGTACTATCGGGCAACAGGTTGCTAAGAAGTACACTGGTGTTGCGGGTGCTGTAGTCGAGCAAGGGACGAAGAGGTTTGCGCCGAATGCTACGATAAAGAAAGTTGCGCATACGGCGTATCATGGCACTGGTCTTGGGAATAAGGTCAATGAGAGTTGGAGGAATGGAAAAGCTGGAAGATATGATCCGTTGGTCGCGGGCGGAGCACTCGATGGGCCTTTGAGTGTTATCGGTAACGACGATGGTCCCGAGGCGCCTTTTCCTTTCAAGTTCGCCGGAAAGGTCATTCGTGGAACGGGAATCTCGACAAGGGAGCACGGAATACCCACTGCGAATTTGAGCGAGGTGGCAGACGAGATCAAGATGCGCATGGGAGGCGTGTTTGCGGCGTGGGCAAGGGTCGTGCCGGATAAGAATATGGAGGACTTTGACGATGATTGGCATGAAGCTATCGTCACGATAGCGCCTTTGCGGAATGCACAGCCAGGTGTTGTGCTGCGGAATAAGGTCGCCGTTCACTTCATCCACGATTTCGAGGATACGACGTTCTTTGATATGAGAGTTAAGATCATGCTCATGGGCTTTTTACACCCTTGGACACCGGGACAAGCGGATGAGGATCTGGTAGAGGAGCATGCAAGGGATGTCATGACGACGATGGCGAGTCTGGGGAGGGAGTTTTGGGGACCTGAGGTTTCTGTTTCGGCGGTGAGAGCGTTGAGAAGTGAGAGGAGTTTCTCGGACAGGTTGAACGAGGCGACGGGTAAGGTGCAGCATCAGATGGATAGATTACCGTCACATTGGGTTGGAATGAGGTCTGAGGCTGGGGCTATAAGAGATCAGGTTTATGGGAATGGAGGCTTGTGGGTTCCTAGGTGAGGATGCTCTGGGTTATAGGTCAAGATATTGGCAAGTTATCACTATTGATTAATCACTAATTACTTCACATTCAGACTTCGCTCGTTGGATTCACGGATCTCTGCACATGTTGTCAAATGTAATAGTGACTTTAGCTCAAATGAGATAATCATCTGAGTAGTTTATGAGTAGTTTATGAGTAGTTTAGAAAAGTGCACGAAGCATTCATCTCACGAAGGGACCCAGCGTCTGGCTGAGGAGACGAGTTCATGCCATCTACTCACAGGAAGTTCGTAAGAACGGTACAGAAGAAGGGGAGACGTCCAATAGCGGTCATGATATGACGGCTGTAGTAACTCCAGGTACAGGACATGGCTTCAATGCGGTCTTAATTGTCAAGAGGCTGACAGAACTTTGACATGGTGCTCTGCCTTAGCAGCTTTCTAGGCATTGAGCCGGGAGAGCCGGGATTGCCCTCATCTTATCCATCATATCCGGCACACACAGATACCTATGCTCATGGCCTCTAAGCTCCAAGTAGTTGGGAACTCGCTCATGGAACTTCTGCTTGCAAGGGTGGTAGTTGAGGAATACACGAGTCATCCCCCTCGCTTGACCATACTATCAAGGATGTCAAAGCATAGCAGATTCTGTTCATAAGTTCGAGCTTTCAGGTACAACTAACTGGTCGCTGACCTCGGCAGATTGGTGTTTAGCGAACCCTTACATTGAGGGCAGATATTACTCCTCCTCGTTACGAGCACTCTCCACCTAATGACTTTGCGGCTGAAGCTTGGTGGACACTTTGAAGTAACAATAACATAATAAAATGTCTATTCGCAGTTACCGCCAGAATATTCAGACTTGTTCTAGACACGTCCATTCAAGGGACGCCTTCAACGGTTACACCCCGTACGCCTCCTTGTTTAAGGGTCCAGAAGATGGGGGTCCATGAGCCCTTGTAAAGATCACATTTCACATTACGATATTCGAGAACGCCGTGAATCTAACAAAGACATGTTTCCTCGTGATATTTTCTAGCCGTCTTTGCCTGGGCGTACCGCTATCATCACGGTAACTGATCAGTCATAAACTTCATATGAAACAAAAGCGTAAGACATAGCCTGCCGAGGTCCATAGTGTGCAGCATGATAATTCCCATCATGTTATTGTGACGGAGCCGTGCACGTCCTTCATCATATCATATCATACACTCAACTCGTTTTTGCGCCTACGCAATGTGGGATCATGATGAGACCACTGCCAAGCGAATGACGAAGGGGTTCCGGCGTGCCGGGAGGACCATGTGATTTCGTTCGCTCTTGAGATAAGGCGCCGTGCAGAGATCTTCGTGGTGCAGGATCGTGGGATATGGCGTCAACGGTGATTTGTACGGGCTTGATGGGAAAGATTCACAGGGTGAGCCGGGGCTGGGGGTGTCTCGGAATGTGTCCATGGTGGTGTCTGTGATGAATTGCAAGGTATGGGTTGATCACGATCTGTGGGGGTTATCCGGGATCCCGGTATTGTGCAAGGCTTGAAGACACCCTGGATTAGTTCCCTGTATGAAAGAGTTCTTCATCATGGAGACATCTTATGGAGGCGCTGCTGGGGTACGGTAGAGAACTCGCCCTGGAGAACTACAAGGGCGTGTAGTGTGAAGCCACAAGAAGGACATGCAGATGTGTACGAAGTTGAGATGCAACGGCCGTTAATTCATCATCATAAGGTCTACCAGACTTTCTACTACACATTGTCCGAGCTCTCATCGATACCCGAGAAGCCCTCAAATGAGACCTGCCACCCCGGTACAACCCCCTTAGAGCATTGGCAAAGAACAAAGCGAACGCTTAGATCACTGGCTTTGATGTGCCTGCCCATCACCCCTCAAGCGTTATGTAACATGAAATAGCTTCATCAAACAATTGTCGGTGTTCAAATCTTTGTACTGCATCGCTTGCTATCATCGCTTCATTTAGTTCATGGTTGGAAGCCGGCGTCTTTCGCTCAGTAGCGAGGGTTGTTTCCGTATCCCTGATTCTGTCCATACCCTTGGTTTTGTTGGTATCCTTGGTCTTGTTGGTAGCCCTGGTTGTGTTGGTAACCTTGGTTCTGCCCGTAGCCCTGGGATTGGTTCGACTGATGCTGCTGGGGCGGCGGCGGCGGGTATTGATCGGGACGGTACTCTTGGTGAGACTGATGTTGCTGAGGCCTGTAGTCATCTTGAGGCCGGTGCCCTTCTTGTTGTTGCTGGGGTCTGTACTCTTGGTGAGATTGGCTGTGCTGCGGTTGGTAATCGTCTTGGTGTCCTTGAGGTCTGTACTCGTCGTGACCTTGGGGCCTGTAGTCCTGGTTCTGCGGAGGTCGGTAGTCTTGACTCTGCTGAGGTCGATACTCCTGGCTCTGTTGATGATGGTCGGGTCGGTATTCTTGCTGCTGGAACTGCGATGGAGGATTATACGGTTGCTGGGAATACGACTGTCCACCATGCTGCTGCTGGGACGGCGGAGGAGCATATCCTCCCTGGTGAGAAGGCGTAGAACCACCACCCTGAGAAGGCGGCACAGGCTGGTTCGCACCGCCGAGATGCGTACTAGAAGTAGGAGCTCCAACACTCACACCCTCGTTGCCAATGTCATCAGGCACAGAGATCTTGACCTTGGGCAAGTATTTCTGCACCTTCTGTTCCACCATCTTCTGCACAAAGACCCAGCTCTCACGCTCAAACTTGCGATGTCCACCATTGACGACACCTAGAATACTCTCGCGCAGCGTCTCTTGGACCTTTCGCACCAGGCCACGGATCTTGTTAACAAGCTTGGACTTGATGTCGTCTCCGAAGCCGCGGTCTGCTTGATGGCCGGGGCCAGCGTCGCGGTCGAGCTGCGAGTCGAAGGGGTTTCCGCCGAGGATCTTCTCGAGGGGGCGTTGGAATTGATCGGGTAGGAGTTCGAAGAGTTGCTTCTCGATGCCACCGAGGATCTTTCGGAATTCGAGACGGACTTCTCTGTGGACCCTGGCGATACCTGTGCTGAGTTTGTCGCTGATGACCTTCGAGAAACCACCACCACTCTCTCCATCGCCATCAGCACGGTCTAGATCACGGTCTCCATCACCAAAGCCCCTCGAAGAGCCCTCATTGGACTGCTTCTTGTTGCCAAAGAGTCCCCCAATGCCCTTTACAAGATCCTTCACCTGGTCTTCAATCTCGCCCTTGACACCATCCCCAAGATCCTTTGTACTCGTATTTCCGCGTAGCCAGCGCTTGATGTGATCGAGAGCGATGCGGGTAAATTGTTCGGCGATGGGTGCGTGTTGCTCGCGAAGCTTGGCGCCGACTTGTTCCTTGATCTCGGGGCTGATGAGGCGAGCCTTTTCCTCTGGGTTGCGGGCGGCATCTTTGACGGTACCGCTGATCACGCCGAGAAGTCCGTCGAGTTCGAAGCCTTGGCCTCCAGAGCCTCGGCCGTTGTTATTGTTGTCGAGATGGTCTTGAACGGCGTCAATGGCGGCTGAGAGGAAGCCCCTCGCACCGCTGGAAGAGTCTCCTCCACCACGAGATCGTGTTTCGGTTGGACCACCGCGGTTTTGTCCTTCGGTAATGTCGAAAATGTCGCGTAGATCATCGCCTGCTTCATCGGAGATCTTTGTGAAGCTGCGTGTCAACTTGGCAATCTCGTCGGCGAAAGGTAGGGACTGGCCGCCGTATGCATCGGGTGCAGAGTCGTTCAAGCTCCATGGGTCTCGTGAAGAGCCTGAAGAGTCTCGCTTGTCTTTGTTAAAGAGAGAGCGAAAGGCTTCGACTACTTGATCTTCGAGGCTGTCGATGGTCTTTTGCTGGAAGGTTTCGAGCTCGGTGGTGATGCGGGGTTGGATCTGAGGGGCAAGTGAGTCGACGTACTCGTCCACCTTTTTCATCAAAACCTCGGGGACGCCTCGAGAAGACATGATGAAGTATCGAGGCTTGAATCTTGATGGTTTTGGAGATGGAGGGAGCTAAAGTTAAGGTTATTTTGGTGAAGAAGTTGAGCTACAGTAGCTACCTAAGGTAAGGTAAGGCAAAGGTAGCTAGGGCGGAGCTGAGCTGAGCTGAGTTGGCAAGTGACGTCAGCTCCTCAGTGATCCACTCTAGTGCATATCGCAGTGATTCTCTATTACTACGACTGGACTATCACTACATTATTTTCTATAAAATGTAGATATAAAGACATTCTAGAAAAGAGAGGTTGTCGATCAGGGCGCTTTCTCAGATTACATAATGCATAAAATCTAGGTAGTAGTTTTCTTATTAGTGGAATTTCGGCATGACCCTTGAAAACGTTTTTAATACCGGAAAAATTACATGAAACAATTGCACCTCTACGGCTTGGGATCTTTTGAAAAATATCTACCGACAACATGGGTCCTTAGCAACAAGAGGTTTAGCTCAACGGGTCAATTGTTTTACTCCCCTGCTTATGGGAACTTACAATGCCGGTATTTCCTGTGATGTTTGTGATATAAATTCAGCGCTGTTTCGTTTCTCTTGAGATACTCTTGGCACGTCTTCATTCTTTTTCTTGAACGCATATTCATTCGTTTCGATATCGTACATACTCTCTTTCTTGCCAACCATTCCTTTGATAGCCCGGAGCTAACAGGAATCTTTACAAAATGCGTGCCTCGACTACCACCTCTATTCTCCTCTCCGCCGTCGCCAGCAGTGTCCAAGCTGCAGAATGGTCCGGTTCATACAAGTTCGGTAACATGTTCTACACAGGACCTACTAAGAAGGGCGTCACTATCACCAAGGCCACCTACTCCCTGATTCCCCCTACTACTCCTTGTGGTTATGCGACCAGCGGTGGCAACGAGGAATTGGCTTTCTGGATTGGTATCCAGAACGATCCCACCGGCGTGGACGTGGCCCAGATAGATTTTGTTCAGCCTCTGCTGAACTGGGCTCCTGACCAGCAGGCCACTGGTTGCGATAGCGACAACAAGAAGTGGTGCGTCACTGCCAGCACCTACACTCCCGAAGGCCAGCTCGTCGCGGGATACTCTCCCGTTGAGGCTGGAACCCAGCTTGACTTCGAGCTCGTGGCTGGCTCTTCAATCAAGCAGACTGTGTCTTCTGGTGGCAAGGTCATCTCTACTCAGAGCAACGCTGCTGGCATGCAGCCCGCTGTCTTCTACGGCTCCAACGAATGCTATCTGCAGACTTGCGGTACCCTCGGCGCTTATACTTGGAGCAACATCACTGTTCATCTTTCCGCGGCTGACCCTAACTATGGCAACACTCTTTCTCTCACTGGAGCTGTTAGCGATGGTTTTGAGACTTTTGATGGAGGCAAGACGTGGACCAATGCTGGTATTACTATCAACAAGGACTACCTCTACACTGACAACCAGGAGCATGAGTGCAAGTAACTTGTCAGCAAGTCAGAGGGGCGGGTTAAGTTTGGGGTGAGGTTGTGTTTTGTTACATTCTAGCTAGTAAATATTCCAAAGTCTAGTCTAAGTCATACTATTCTTATGATGACTTTCGACTTACTTCATCCGTAAATATCCTAGAGAAGTCTGATGAGCTCACATCGGTTAAGGAGAATGAAACTTAAAGAAAGCTTCTTGCTAAAAGTACAGTTACTTCTGATAGCTCTAGCTAGTATTTAGCTAATTAAATTAATGCATTGGCCAAGGGAATACTCGTCCCTGCAGATTACAGCCATAGCCACTGAGAAAGAAACCCCCATATCACAACAACCCCCCATCCCCATGTCTACTGTCCTCAAACAAAACGTCCCTTCTTGCCAGAGCCCTTGATAGGCAAAGGCTTCTTCCCCTTAGGCTTAGTGACAACCCAATCCTCCACAACAGCCGTCCCCTTCGCCAGCGCCTCCAACTGCTCATCCGTACAACTATTGCTCAACCCCACAAAGCAAGTGTTAACTGGCGACTCAGGAACCTTATTCTTCACCCCGGCCACGCTTTTAGGACCCTTGGTCTTGTAACTCTTGTGCTTCTTCAGATCTTTCTTTCCAGTAGCGACGTCTCGACGGAACATGACACGCTCGAAGATGGCGGCGATTGTTTCGGGCTGGTAGCCTGCTACGCCGTGGCCGGATTGGAAAATGCGGGAGAAGGAGACGTTGCCGTGTTCGCGGACGAAGCCACCCTCGTAGGAGCAGTTTGTGTCGATGCGGGCGTAGCCAGATGAGCGGAAAGTTGGGGCGGAGGGGAAGTCCAAGGTCAGACTGACGTTTTCACCTCCATACCCTGAAAAATAGCATTAGCAATGAACTAACAGAATGATAAGATATAGGGCTGGGGAATACTCACAAGGGCATCGGTAATCGCGATCTCCATACATCATAGCCACGTTAACTCCTCTGTCGATGACCTTCTCCAGTGTATGAAGACTGCCAACCATAACATCGCCAGTCTCACCAAACCAAACCTGTGCAATCTGATTAAACCCACTGGTAAAGTTCAGAGGAACACCAAGCTCTTCCTGCACCCAGCGTTGGTTGAAGAAGGCATCGATGTAATGCGGTGGGAATAGCGTCAAGTTGGAGTGTGTGATATCAAAAGCGTTTCGCTATAAATCGTCAGTATAATCTTCATCAGTAGAATGAGTTACTCACATCAGACAGCTGACCATAAACGCCCTGCAAATCAACGAAACAGACTTTCGTAGCCGCCACACAAGCCGCGTTGACTGTCTTGTTGTTTCCAAACCTCTCAGGATCTCCCTCCGCTGCAAGCGCACGGCAAATATCCGTCAGAGCATAGCAACCTTCCTTGGGATCTTCGATTAATTGCATGACACCCTTGTACGTCTTGTCGTCGAAGATCTGAAGACCGTAGGTGTTGTGGTGTCCGAAGTGCGCGTAGCCCTTTGCCATGGCGCGGCCGTCGATGGCGGGTTCCTGGAGGCCGAGGGTAGCGAGATTGAGAGCTGTGGCGTTCTCGAAGGTGGGTTTGCCGTTGGAGATGAGGCTGTTTTGGTCTTGGAAGTAGGAGATGTAGTGAGGGCCGTAAAAGCCACCGTACTGTTGATACTTGGTTAGCTGGGGAGGAGAGAGCTGTTGTAATGGTGACTAACCGATGATGTCCATAGAGAGATCTCGTCGTTCTTTGTCTGCCACTTAGGGAATCTGATACTCGTTAGTGATGTGAACGTCCAAAAACCCAAGTCTGTACTAACTCGTTGAACCAAACCTGCGCAAAGGCCCACAACGTTCTCGCACCACTCATAGTCGTCTTTGGGACCGTCTCGATAGCGCCAGAGTCAAAGGTCGCCTGCGAGAATGTCACGTTTGTCTCAGGAATCTTGCCATCCTTGACAGGGGTGAAAGTCTGCGTCAAAGAGTCGAAGGTGCCGTTGAGGAGAGAAACGTATGAAAAGCCTGTTCCGAGGGGTTGGTCGATGTATAGCATGTTGACATGTCGGTTCCATGAGATCTCGTTGAGAGTAGTAGAGTTTGAATCGGGGTTGACGGAGCAGGGGAAGCCGTTTGTGTTGTCGAAGGAGGTTGAGCCTGGACCACCGCCGATGTAGATGGATGTTGGGGCTTTGGAGGGATTGTTGCGGGCCTCTTGGTATAGTGTGTCAGTAAGCTTTCAAACGTTGGCTATGGATGAAGGGCATCATACCAAAATACCAGAAGAAGAGATGAGCAGCTTGATCATCGTCCCAGTCCTTGAAATCGGGAAGAAGGTCTTTGGGTAGCGTCACATAGCCGCTATAAGCTTCAACACCCTCGGTGGTCTCGCAAATAGATGTCTATTATAACTCAAGTCAGCATATATCTCATACATTATAGCACTAATGGTCCCCATTACCTCTTTGTATGAAATTTCAGCGCCCTTGAAAAGCTTTGACGAGACAACCTCAAGACCCTTGGGAGCAGGAGGAAACTCTTGAGCAACCGCCAAGGCCGCAAACAGAGGACTAACACTCTGTAAAAGTCTCATGTTGAGCTAAAGAAGCAATGGAAGGAAGATGTAGAGAACAATGGATGGATGGAGTGATGGATGATGGTCCTCTAGCGGCAGCATCTACTCCCTTATATGCCTTCGTCACACATTCACAGCCATCCCACTTCGTCAAGAATTACGACTTTAAAGAGGCTCAGACAGCAAGGCTTAGATTAAATTAGTTCCTGAACATCGTAAATTCTTCCATTCGAACGAACCTTATGCCGACTTACATCTGTGAGATGGGGCTCACCACCCTTGTTTGGCGACCCGGCCAATCAGCGTCTGTTATCCGCTGACGCTAAGGCCTCATCTCCCCGCATGGTTTGCTAGATAGGTAGTCCGCTAAATAATCGGCACACTGTAACTTTAGCTAAATAGTGACAAAATAATGTAAGCGCTTTAGGATATCTTACCTAAGAATATGCTTCAATTATTATAGCAAATTATCCTAAAGTTAGGCAGAGTGCCGATTATTTACTGACCCATCTGCCAGGTCAATACAAATTGAAACGGCTGTGAGTGCAAACATGGGGAGTTTAGTGGGACTCTGCTTACCTGATCCTTGCTTTTTCCCTTCCGTTCATCTCTTGTGAACTATTCTCATGGGGCGCATGGTTTCGTAGGTGGTAGGGCTGAACAAAGAACGAGACTGATGTATGGCGGGCTGGCGAATCACAACATCAGCCTTGTCAAGGGTCCGCCAGGCTGTACCACGGAGAGCGCCCGCCATCCAAGCCTCCAAACGCGGCAACTCCTCAGTGCTGACATCTCACAAAGTACATCTCACAAATCACAAGAGACGAGACAATTTCGTGGCAGAGGTGCAAATGATTCTCTTGAGCTGTGCCTGCATCGCATTCTGGCAGCTTGTGTATAGTATAGTGTATATCTGTTCTGGCCGACTCCCTTCCATCCCAAAAAGAGAAAAAATCCCTTGCATTCCATTTAGGGAAAGCAAACTTTTGATTCCAATCCCAAATCCCTTCCGATTTCCCTGCGCCGTATACAGTCTTCGCAATCAATCAAAGTCATCGTTGTAGGCGACTCGCAGGACGCACTCTCGGAGACATCGTGACACGCGTAAAACCAGGCTTCGCTCGAAACTTCTTCCACGTAAAAGGCCCATCCATTTCGTTTGCCGCACACTCAAAAACCACATTAAAGCATGTCTCTGTCCGTTCAACGGAGAGCAGCCAACATCGGGGGCCAAACGGTAGCAATGATCGAAAGATCCGAGGATTAAAAAAGCAACAAACAGTGTAAAAACAGGCGCGAGGGATAACCCTCACGCGTAATGGAGATAAAACAGGACTCGCATGTAACAGAAACAGCTCCCAAACTCCGATGCGGATGCCAGGCTCGCCATGCCAGGCTTGCACAAGTCCAATTCCGTAAACGCCAAACATTCCTGGCCGTAAGCCGTACAAGCATACTCCCACAGTGATCGATTGATCAGAGGGCTGTGCTGTTTCGGATCAAACAGACAGGGTAGAGTAGAGTAGTGATAAAAGGGCGGGCGGCAAACGACGTTGTTGCCCAGTCCCATGCTGTTGTTAAGGTGTAGGGGCGAGTCATGGTAATGATATCAAGGTAGCAATGCAATTTTTGATTGCTCCTGATGTCGTGTTGCTGATGGATCGTCAAATGTCGAACCTCCTCCCACGGTCGCCGACCTGATCCTATCCTCGGATCGCCGTGGCTGCGTGCCCATCGCCTGTCCAGGGGAATCGGTCCATCATTTGTTGTTGGACATGGTAGGATAGGTCGTTGGATGGTGTAGCATCAAACGTCATGAAGGCGGGTGAGGCGGACCTAGCCGTGGCCGAAGGTCTCGGGGTAGGCGATGTGCTGCTGGGACGGAAAGCATCCTTGGGCGTTGAAGCGCCCGACGGAGGGCTGAAGGCGCCGTGCAGCTGGAGAGTATGGTGAGCTGCAGGGCCAGCATGATGAATAAGATGTCCATTCGGGCTTCCAAGCGATGTGGTGTGGGCACGACGATGATGGTTGGCGCCGGTAGCACCGTCGAAGCGGGCACCGCTGAGTGTACCATCCTTCATGTTGGGACTCGACTGTTTTGATCCAAACTGCAACACCAATGACTGTTAGTAACCGACTCTTTCATTTTGCTTCTGGGTTGCCGTGCCATCCCGTTGGACTGGGTGAGATATGCTGAGGATCTGGTGACCAAGGGAAGGGCGACGGGCACCAGAAGCGATGGGTGAAGCTGGGCGAACTTCGGGGGCACGTACAAAGCAGTACTTGTTAACCAGCTCTTCGTATGAGGAGCTGGAGATTATCGAGTTAGGAGAGGTAGCTCCAGGGGCCGTTGTCTGGCTCTTAGCGTTGTTGGTAGGCTCGGGGACAGTGAGGGTGGGCTTGGGAGTCCGGACGTTGGCCTTCATGTAAAGTCCATCCTTGTCTTGAGCGGTCTCCTTGTCCTTCGCGGCCTGAACAGCAGCGCTGAGAGAAGCGCCGAAGTCGTAGCGGTTGGAGAAGGCAACGCCACTGGGTGAGCCGAAGTCCTTGGAGAGGTTATCGCTAGCAAGATTTCCAGCTGACTTGGACTTGAGGCGAAGACCGCCTGCACTGTTCTCAGACTCGCCGAGATACTCGTGGATAGGCTGGTCAAAGCTGAGCTTTGCGTCCTCGCCGAACTCACCGAAGCTAACTGGCATCGACTTAGGACGGGGCACGTTGGCGCTGCTGGTGCGTCGGCTGCTCCGGGGCAGGCCGTTAGCCGGTCGAGAGCCAGCGCCCTGGAAGTTGTTCTTCCCATTCATGGGCAGATGCTTCTTTCGGAAGTCAACCTGGAAGTTAGAGTTGTTGTTGTTGTCCCAGTACTCTTGTCCGTTGACGGTATAACGGACGCAGAGGAAGAGAGTCTTGGACTCAAGGTTGGCCGTGTCAGCAAGCTTGATGGAAAAGGTGAAGCGATCATGACCCAACGGTGTTTCCCGTGGGCGGATTTCGTGGCTGTAGTCAGCGGCGACCTCCGAGGTAGTCTTCCAGTAGTCCAGGGTGAAACGGCAGGTAACAGCTTTGTGAAAGGCAATGTTGGCGACAGCCACAGAACCCAACAAAGTCTTCTGGTCGCTAGAGAGCCAAACCTTTTCTAGTCGTACCGGCAACGACTTGCGGGAAACAGAGTCATGGGGGAAATTTGTGGTGAGGATCTCCCACTCGAATGGAGGGGTACGGGCGGCAGTCTGCTTGCCGTTGCCAGGGAAAGGATACTCTGTGTCACTCTCGTAGCTGTCAATTGGCGAGGAGCCAGCGCTCACAGCCAGAGGTCGGTCCACTTGCAAGAAGTGTCGGACATGCTCAAGATGCGAGTCAAAGTGAACAGCCTTAGAGAAGATGGGGGTACCAGGCATGCTTGAAGGGCGACGTCGCGAAGAAGGACGTAGTGCAGGTCGGACGAGCTCACCAGACTTCTTTCGCACCATTTGAGGCTTCTTAAGAAGGTCCTCATCAGTCTCCTCCTCTGATACTGATACCGAGTTGTCCATAGCCTGGGCCATTCCAGCGTTAGGCTCAGTAGCTGATCGAACGTGTCCCATCTTGCGTCCCTTGGCCAGGTCACCGAGTGCACTTGTGCTGAAACTCAGGTGAACACCATCTTTGCGACGGAGCTGGAGGTGCTCTGTGCTATCTTGGGGTTGTAATTGTGTTCGTTCAGGTGAGGATGAACGTTGCATGGGGATCTGGCTGACAGCATCTCGCAGGGCCTTGTCAAGCTTTCGGCCTCGAATTTGGGGTTCTTGCTCCTCATCGTCGCTACCGGAGGAAGCAGAATCGGGTGGCGAAATGATGGCGCCCATGGGCATTGTGCGGTCGTCTGTCACCGGCGGTGGTGATTGCCGCACACTTGAAGGGACGGCTGTGCCCATGCTCTTGAGATCCTCCGATGTACCCTGTGGTGTCAACGTCCCTGTCGATCCATCGCTGAGGGCAGAAGCTGAAGGTGTTCGTCGGTGCTTGGTAAGATATGATGCAGATCGGGGGAGGTTAGGTCGAGGGCTCGATTGTAGCGACGACCGCCGACTCGCTACAGGCGACGAAGAGGCTGACGAAGCAGGAGATCGATTTGAGGGCGGCGTGTAAGGCATTCCCAAGGCGGGTTTGTGAGATTAGAGGGAAGAGAGAAGGGGGGAGAGGAGGAAGAGGTTTATCCGTGGAAGCCGTTTGCCAGGAGCTTCACCACGTGGAGGTAAAAAGAAGTAAGGTAATAAATGAGGAATCGAGGATTTCTCGAGATGGAGAGATTAAAGGCAGTAGCGCAAAAGCGCGTGGTGTTTTTTTCTTCTTGGTCCGCCTTAGCGCATACGATGAAGATCAAGGCAGGAGGTGATCGAGATCAGGTCTAACGATGGGGAAGGCACTGATTAGCATGGAGAATCAAGGATTTTTTGTGGCGATGCATAATTCGAGGATAAAAAGAAGTGCAAGCTGAACGATGAAATCAAATTCGGAGGAGTAAACGGATATCACGGCTTATTGAAGAAAACAAGCAGATGATTGTATAGCATTGTTTGGGATTGTTGAATGAGAAACGCGAAGGATTGTTGGTGTTGAGGTTGGAGTTTTTTTTTTTTGGTGCATCGACAGGGCGTGCAGTGCAGTGCAGTACATTACAGTGAGCGTGGTAGTGCAGCAGGCTGTAAACTTACACGATTGATCAATGCGTACCCCCAAAAAAAAGTTGATTGCAAACTGGCGACTCGGAGAAGATGCTCTGGCAATATTCCAGCAACAGAGCAAGATTCCACGAGGTACAGTCGGCAATTGACGACGCTGATAAGGATCAACAGGCGATGGTATCACAGCTAAGTGATACTGCAGAAGCAATGGTATCGCAAAGCTGGTCGGGAAGTCGTCGGATTAGGAGTCTCGTCGAGTAGAGGGCGATGATGATGAGGATGGCGACATCAAACGCAAGACAAGAACGTTGAGCAGAAAAACAAAATGTAAAAAAGATGAAACAATATAAAAAACGGCTGCCGATACTAAGACGTTAACTCGGGTCAGTCAGTCGGTTCGGTCATAAACTCGTTGACAGCAATGAAAGCTGGTAGTGGAGATGTTGGAGAGAATCCAGAGATGGCTGCGGGGAGCAGGTGGTTTTGAGTGCTTGAGTGCTCTACTCTGCAGGCCCCCCAGGTCCAGAAAAAAACCAAGGTACAAAGCCTTTTTTGCCTTGCCTCGCGCTGCCTTGGCTTGGTCCTTGGCCCTTGGAGTTTAGTGAGGTGTGAGGAGCGCCGGGGCCGGCCTGAGCGGCATGGACTAGCACGACAAGGTTGAGAGCCGCGTAGGCATGGGCCGTCTGGCGGCGTTCCAGGATGGGGGATGGGGGATGGGGATCCAAATCCAAATGGGTGGTGGGTTTATGGGTGGTAGGTGCCAAAGGGCAAGGATCAGTTGGGATGGGATGGGCAGGATTTGAGTTGCAGGCCAGGGGTGCGAGGTGAGAGAGCTAACGAGTTTTTGGTTCGTGGTGGGTTTGCGTCTGCATTTGCGTTGGGATGGGTAGGGATGGTAGGGTAGGGTTTATTGATTGGGGAGGGGTGGCATCATGTTCATGCTGTACCATACAGTAGTAGCTGTGGTGCACTTACGAGTGAGAATATTGAGAGTCTGGATATCAGTTGCGTTGCGTTGTATGAGGATACAGTACAATATGTAGTATCCAACGGATGGCTTGACGAGGCGCTCAGTTCAATGGTGGAGTTTTCTTTTCTCTATCGGAGGCGGAGGGTCGGGGTCAACCGACAAGACCACAATTGTAGAGATGCTTTCTGGGGGGTGGGATCGAGGTGGATTGTATGGAGTAGTGGAGAGAAGAAGAGAGTTACGGTTGACAAGAGGCTTTTCCGGTTGCTTCAAGATGCGTGAATTGAAGCTGAGAGGCGGCGGCAAAGACCCAACCAGAATCAGACGGTGGCAGATGGGGATGGCCAAGGCGTCCCTCGTCTTGGTGTTGTGGATGAAGATTCGCGGTTTTTGGGTTGGATAGCGGGGGTTGGCGTACGCCGAGTGTTGATGATTTACAGTACAGGAATAGGACTGTAGATTGATAATCTATATGTACGTTTGTAGATGAATGATGTTACCGCTTGCTGATGGTTACCGGATGTGTACACAGCTGTGCGGGATGGTTTGCAGAAAAACGTCAGAGGGCGGCGTTAGACAAAGGAGAGAGGCGACTTTGAGCGTGGGATATCGGGAATTGTATGCTATGACGGAAAAGCAGAGGCAAAAGCATATGATATGGATGTATGAAATAAGTGAATGAAGTGATTGAGTGAACAAGTGGATATGATCTGAGCAAGGCAGTTACGGGAGCGTAGATAGAGGTATCGTATCAAAGCCAAATCCGAATCGACAGATAAAAAAGTGCTGGGATGCCGACAGTAAAGGCGGAGATCCAATGCTACCGGGGCATGGGTATGGCTAAGTTGGTTCGGTTTGAGGATGCGCCGGAAGTTTAGTGTACAGTTTTAGCGAGTGGTGTTATGAGTTATGGCTGTAACCACAATACAATCAATGGCGGATGAGTTCAATTGGTAGGTTGGTGATACAGATGCGTCCAAAACGGCGTCAAAAGAAGAAGAGAGAAAGGAAAAAAGAAAGAATGTCAGAGAAAGGAGAGGCTTTTTTGCTGCAAACGACACCAATGAATAGATGCGATCAATTTGTTTAAGTCAAGAAAAAAATTAAATAAAAAGGTTGGCAGATACGAGACGAGAGGGGGACGTCTACGAGTTTGAATAGCTACGTGAAGAGTCAAACAGTCGTCATGGTGAGGATTCAGATTTCAGCGAGAATGAAAGCAATGGACCACAGCGACCACAGCCTTCGCCCTCGAATGGCGTTTCCAAGGCCGGGAAGAGCATGTCAGATCATCGAATGAGAAGAGACCCTGGACGCCCTGGTCACCAAGGTACATTCTTGGGTGCGCACACAAGCAGGTGGAGAGTAGAGCATGTCTTGTATTGTCTTGCCTGGGGAGTGTGCATCCGGGTCCCTAGCACTCGGTCAAGGCGTGTGCATTTGTCTCATCTTTCTTGGACACCGGTAGGCTGTAGCTGATGAGCTGACTGAGATTTGAGAATGATTGAGAACGAACTCTGCTCTGGTGGAACAAGATGGAAGAAGCCGTCGAGGGGGGGATAACGAGACAAAAGCGCTGGGAGCATACGAGGCTGATCTCAGCTTGCATATTAACTCGAGAGAATGACGAAATGGGACCGCGAACAAGGGAATTGGATTGGAAAGCTTTGATACTTTTTTATTCGAACCAAAGCACGGGCGACGTGGGGACCAACTGCTTGTTTGATGGATTGTTGCAAAAAATGGTATGTGTGGGCAATCCAATCCTCTCAATGAACTGACAGAGGTCTGAGTGAGAGGTGGAGTCTCTGTGACACACAGTGAGCCCAGTACAGTTGAAGGTTAGGGTAGGTTATCAGCACGGAGCTTCAGCTCTCGCGCTTTTCCCACTTCTATCCATCGTTAAAAGATCTGGATAATGTAGCCCTGCCCTGCCCGGCCCTGGTTTCATCGCGCGTTCTCCGTGACTCCCGCTCTCCGTCCGCTCCGTGTCTTCCGGACGCGCCGTTGAGGCCATTGTACCAAGGCACGATACGGTATGGTATCGGTAGATGGTTAATTGGCATTCATTCATCTCGATGTAGACTACCACCTTAAATCCAATCCTCCATGTCCATGCCGATTCCCTCACCGACTTGTCAAAGTTAGTCTACCAATTATACCGTAGCAGCCTCAAACAACGCCATCCCGAGCCCATGGCGTTTCTTCCCCTCTTGTGTACCGCACCGCAGTGCGCAGCGCAGCCTTGAGTCTGAGCCTCCTCGTTCGTTTATCATCCTTTCTCCAAAACAACCAAGGCAGAGCCCCTTGCTCCATCTGTTAATTGGGTCTGGTCTAGGTTACGGGGCCCCAAGGGGAGAGCCACTTCATGCCAACGTCAATTGTCAAAAAGAGCTCCGGCAGATGGCAGTCACAAATTAATTCTGTGGCACTGTGCAAAGTCACCGTGTCCAGTTAGCGAGGCGCGAGCTGCCAGACACTCGTGGATCGAGGTTTCATTGGAGAGAAAGCTCTCTCACCTACACTGCATTCGGATGCTGTACCATGTATTTTGTGCATAGGTACAAAACGAAACGAAGGAAACACTCGCTTAGAAGCACAGCTCACGAGGATTCATAAAAAAAGGGGGGATCACACAGCATTCGCCAGCAAAACAAAACCCAGATGCATGTCAACTCGTGACATCGTCGTCCTCAATGACGTATGTCGTCACAGAAACCACGCGCTCATTCTTTCATGTCTCACCACACGGTCCTTCAAGACCAACACATTGAAAATTTAATCTCAAGGTGTTCTATTGTACTGGCAAACGAGTCTCAGCCGAGCCTCCAGATCACGTTGAACCCCAGACTTTTGCCAATGCGACTGCAACACTGGCTTATTACTAAGATCTACAGCAGAACTCTCTATTGTTGCCCTGCCCAGTGTTATCCATGCCCCATGCTGTGATACAGTACCATGCCATACCATGCCATACCCACGCTGTGAACCAGTCCAGGTCTGTGTCTCAAGATGCCTGCGTGCCCGTCCGCAAACCCACTGATTTCACATTTCACCAGCGTTGAGTTCTGGGGAATTGAGCAAAACACGAGACAAAATCCCCTCTTGAGCTCGAGCTCGAGCACCCAACGCTCGTGGCTTGCCATCTGACATCCAGAAGACGCCTCCGTCCATCACTTGTTCCGTCTCAGCGCTTCCCCGCCACAATTCTACGCCATGCTGGTACGAGCTTAGAGCCGCCTTTGGCTGGCACTTGACAAGATGAAGGTCTGAACACGTTGATCTCCCTGTGCGCATATAATGGCGTTCTCTCCCAGACATCTTGACCGCCAGAGCCATGATTCGCGTTTGCAGCAAGCCGGTAGTATGTACAGAGTCAAGAGACCGCCCTTTCTGATGGTAGCGGCCGGAGCGTAACAGAGTGCAATAGCTTCCAGACGATGGCGGTTGTCTCTCGCCTAGCGATGCACGCTGCAACGCAGATTACACCATCCCCAGATGAGACGACATCCGATATGTACGGCTTAGTAAAGGGCTTGTCAAAGCTTCCTGTCATGATTTGATGGAGAAGTAGCCTCGGTCTCGCATTGGTCAATTCTATCAAGCTGTCTTTGTCCTTGAGTTTCAGTGCCTGATTCAATTCTGCTCGGATCTGGTGCCATTCGTAGTCATGGATCCCCCACGTACTACCTGGTAGTGTTGAGCTTGTTTGTCTTGCCGGTTACGAAAAAGAAAAGACGAGAACGATCCCAGCAGAGATTAGTTGAAATAAAGAATCGAGCCTCGAGCCTCGAGCCTCGAGAGGACAAGGATAAGGCTAGACGAGTCGAGTCTAGCTCGCAGATGCTCCGAGACCAAAGAGATAACGGGCGATGCACGGACCAGATCGCCCACTCACACTTGATTTCCGTCAGCCTGTCGACCTGTGCTATTTTGGACGCTTTCTCGCTTGTTGTTTGGTCCAAAAAATTTTCACCTCCAAGGGTTGCCTCAAGTAGCCTCCAATTGTCACCGTTATCAGCTTCAATATGGATAATCATCAACAACATCTCGGAGGCTAAATACACGTAGTGGGGCATTTCAACTTTTTCCCTCCCTCCCTCACGACGTTAATGAATTTTATATGCCTCGCAGTATGGCCGAATCTAACGGCAGCTAGATGCCGCCGTTTATTTCCCCAAAGTGCTTGATTCGAGGCATTTGCATCTTCAAGACATTGAGCGTGGGATGACTCCAGTTCGAATATCACCATCATGGCTCGTCAGTTGCAAGTGGCGGCACTAGATCGCATTCAGACGATATGCTAGACCCAACAACGACGCCTCGCAAACGCCGCAAAGGCTAAATCATGGAGTTCTGAGCTCATCTTAACAGTTTTGGGGGCTTGTTGGGTGAGCGAGCGTTAGCTGATTATCCTTGGCTTAGCTAGGCTAGTCTGAGGCTTTATCACATGTGAAAGCGCAAAAGATCTTGCCTTTGTCGCGCAATCCCACGCACGCAAGAGTCAGATCAGTCAATCAGAGGCTTCAGACGACAGAGAGGTTATCCCCATCAGTCACTTTACAGCTACAGGCTACAGCTACAGCAGAAGGACCCTGCTTTGCCCCAACCAACCATAAACTACCCTGCCCATGATGCCACCCTTTGGCTGTTACAGTACTAAACAGAAAAGATGCTGGTGCTGACGGGAATTCGCCATCGCCACGAAAACTGTCCCAACAAGAATAGAAGCACGGACATGGACAACTTCAACCCGCAACACCAAGGCTTCGCATCGCCACTCATTAGTCAACAGCTACCACCAACTCGTAAATTGCTTCTCCATTTCTGTCTTGTCGCATCTTGACTTGCCCTCCTCTTCATCTCTTCCCTGGGGGGAAAGGACCCATATTGTACACACCAACTTACAACCCTAACGTCTGTACCGTCGCACTCAGCGTCAAGACGGCAGCGGACCCGTATCGTACGGTGAGGCCAGTTGCAGATGTTATGTTCGGATAGAAACCGTTTTGCGAGATATGATGCCTACCGGCTCGCTTTTCCCAGAGCGGCCATTTGGGAAATCCCCGACTTGGGAGGATTGAGAACATCTGCAATGGGCCAGTTCCATCTCACCTTGATGACTGATTCCTAAAGAACACACATGCACCCCTGGTCGTATGATAAAGAACGGTAAAGTTATCTGTGCACACACAAAGATCCCCCAAATGAGGTGA
Organism: Fusarium stilboides; assembly: GCA_014822085.1. Taxonomy (NCBI): domain Eukaryota; kingdom Fungi; phylum Ascomycota; class Sordariomycetes; order Hypocreales; family Nectriaceae; genus Fusarium; species Fusarium stilboides. Next base: position 140,546 of record JAASAY010000269.1, read on the forward strand.
CATGATGCTCTCGGCGATAATGGACAACTAAACATTGCGAAAGTTCCGAATATCTTGTGTAACCTGCCGGCAAACACGCCAGAGCTTCAGTATATCACGTTGACGATCAAAGACAAGCTCCGATGTCGCTTTGCTCTGGTATTTCCCGTTTTGTTTCCTCATTGATGTAATTGAAACTCTATCATGATATTGACACAACCTCCAATAGCCAAAGAATGCTGATAAGGAGCCCCCCCTTCACCGGTGAGGTAGCGATAACGATAGTGAAAGATATCTAAAAACAGACAAAATTGCTTATCAGAGTTGATGAGCCTCCACTACCAATGGCCCTCCCCCGCGATGCGATGCGCGCTGCGCTGAGCATCTCCTGCGTTTCGCGCACGCCACACGAGGGGGCCTTGTCTCTCTCTCGCACAAGCGCCCTCAACCACTGCAGCACCCGCATCTCAATGGCTTCTTCTAAAACGGCTCAAATCTGTGGCTTGATTGGGCTAACGAGGATCCTGCATGGTCCACAGCACCCCTGTACGCAAGCTGTGAGGCTTCGCAGTTCGCTAAGCATGCAAACCCATGGTCATTGACAGGGGAGAGCAAGGACCAGGGAGACAATCAAGTTGGGAGAGTGAGTGGGTCGAAGCCGCAGACCGAGATTGAATGAGTTACAGTTGACGGCAGGCTCATCACATCAATATCCCATCGTATCGTATTTTGGTGACCCGCACTAGACGCGCACGGTCAATGAGTAGACGTAGGGTTTGATGACTTGCGCCTCGCTTGCCTATGTACGGCATGATGGCTTCAACAGAGGCGTCTTGTCTAGCCAACAATATCTCTGTTCAGTGGTCGAGATTCCAAGGGTCTTTGTTTTGACAGTCAATCGACAGCCAAAACGAACATCATCTTAACTTCTCCATTAAACAAACCTCAAAACCCTTCAATATTGCTCATCCTAGAATGTCTAGGCACAGCAAGCAATTTGCCACTAGGGGACCCGTCTTGTGTTGCACTCAGCAATGATCTAGACGCCCGGCTCTGTCCGACCATGTGCGGGACATTAATGCAATAGAGACATGTTTGAGAGAAATATCCCTCTCCAGCTAAACTGAATATGCAACTATCTCCAGCCCCTTGGGATCAGAACATTGCGCATTCACCGGAGGTTGTGGGTCTTAAGGGTCTGGTCCCTGATGTTTTAAACGAACTTGGTGTTAACGAGACCCACGGCCAAGAGTCGCAACATCGATGATCTGATGCCTCCACTGTGTTCTTGAGGTTATACCTAGTCATAGGCCTCATCACATCATGCTCTATCCGAGGCACAATTACGATTGCCTTTGGTGTTTTGCATCATGGCCAAGCCCCGTGGAGCCACAGCTTGCTCATCGTTTCCCCTTCACGCCTCGTTGATCATCATGTCTGCCGTTCAAGGGGATCTTCAAAGGGGTCCAGCGAGATGTCTGCTACCCTGATCGTCGTTGGGATCCCCGGGATGATAATGCCACAATGTCTGTGTGTGTGGATATAACAACGATCTTCGTGCAGTGTGCTTCTTTGGCGCCTTGGACACCCTCACCCTCACACCGGGAAACAAGACCCTTCATCGTGATCTTGGTGCCCAGTGGCAAGGCAAGGCAAAAGGTCAGGACCCTTCATACATTACATTGCTTAGAGACCAGCACCGAAACTTGATCAAGACGCATTGGACCCCGGATCTAGGGGGGACCCTCGATGTTCATCACGCCAAATTGAGTTTACTTCGTCCCGCTCACCGACGTTACTGTGCACGTAGAGATGCCCTACGGCTTGCCTACCCTGAAAGCTGAAGATACGCCATACACGCAGCCACATCCGCAATCAGAAGTCAAAGTGAGGAGATGCGACAGCGCCAGCCGTTCAAGAGCAAGAGGAGAGGTCGTCCATCTTGGCCCGGTCCCGGTGTAGCATGATGATGACGCTGTTAAGCACTCCCAAGTCTCCCATTGCGTCGGATTGCGCATGCTCTTCCTGCAAGTCAACAGGAGCTACAGCACAGGCGTATCGTCATCCCCCTCTTGCGTTATCTGCACTTCCAATCTGATGTCTGGGGAGGCGCCCACGGACTGGAATTGGTCGGCTTGAATGCGGGGAACGTTTTTGCCTGGCAAACTCTCCATGTTGTGATCTGCAAATCTTTGAGGTCCTTCTCCTCTACTAAGCGCCATCCCCAGACGCCGTTCGTCTCGTCTTATCGGCACGATTGCGGAGTTGTGAGGTTTCTGGTGTCACAGAAAGCCATTGTTTGGAGCACCGCCTGGAGAGGACAAGCTCTTTGTCTAACACTAGGAACCAGACCTTAAGTTTCCCGGATCTTCCGCCCCGGACTGAGGCTACTGTACGCTGCCTATCGGAGTGGGGTGATGCGATGCGATGGGCAGGAGGCAGCTTACCATCGGAACGAGATACTAGCTAGGTCAGGCCAGGCGGAAAGAGAGAGAGGACTGTGTCTTTTTCTGTCTCATCAAATGGCAATGGTATCTTGGGCTTCGGATGTCATCATCCAGAGCTGCACGTCACCCTACAATACAATAATATTACAGCTTGGTGCTCTCCTGTTTCTCATGCGTAAATTGACAAAATGAGACCTTTCTCCAACCCCGCGCGAACCCCCTCTTTGACCATCAATGCATTCATTCCAGGTGCGGTTGTTTGTCATGCACTGACGAGTTCATCCCTCAGACGCTTGTACGACTTGGGACAAACAATATGGTCATGTTATCCTTTCCGCCCTGATTTTCTCGGCCGACAGAGAACTCGATCCACGTGATGGCATTCTCAAGGTGTGGTTTATCGGACGTTTCGGATGCTGATATGATAGCATGGGAAAGTTTTCCCTTTCCCCTCTTTTTGCTGAGGAATCGAGGCTCATGGTTCATGCTGGTTAACTTACGCGCTTGCGCTGAGTGCTGATGCGGCATGATCTGAGTATGACAGCTTTGACATGGAAGTCCAAACATCGTCTCATGGCGCGGGGAAGCTTTACATAGGCTTTCCTGGGCATTCAATCTAGACTCAGCTGCCAAGGCTCTCGTATCAAGTACTGTATCAATATATATCCTGATTCTGTAGTCTACTGCAACTCATCAATTGGTCCCTTTTCGAGCTCTTAAGCACTCTGTCAGAATTAGAACTCCATTGCGAGCTTCCCACAGCACTCAGAAATGCTCCCCCTGCACCCCCTCGCCCGTTATCATGGCTCGCTAAGTAATGGTAACCCCCTCCTCCACACCACCTTGGCAAGATCCTGGCACCTTGGCTGCCAACCATGAGCGAGCAGAGCAGGGGCAGAGACTGGGACCTCAACACCATGAGTTGCAAAAATACCAACCTGTGGTGTCTGGAAACCGCTTTCAAGTGGTTTAATATCCCCGCTGATCGACCCTTGTCCTGTCCCTTGTGCAGTCGGTCAGATAAGGCCGGTGTCCCAAGCCGGATTGGATTGGTTTGATGTTTTTTAGCTTGTCTTCAAGAGATTTCAAGATGGCGCGCGTCGGATCGCACGAGTCGTCTCTTCCTCCTTGTCTCTTGTCTTGTCTTTATGGGGCATGCCGCATCGAGTTGAATCCACATTTCATTGTGAGGCGTCTCTTTTGCTGCTACCAAGACCTGTAACCTGTAACATGGCACTTTTGACCCATGGCAGAGCTACCAACTTCACTTCAAAAGCAGCCACCATCTGTCGGGATGGTTGCCCACCTCGTGAGGCTCGGGCCTCTGATCAGCAAAACTTGTTCTGTTAGGGATAGTTTGTCTCTTTTCTTGTCCAGGCACAGGGACTTGCATCCCGAGTTTAGTCCCCCAGTGACATTAATATGCTTTCCCCAACGATATTGCTTTCCCCAGATGGAGATTTCATTCTTAAAACTCTGCTGCTGGGCCCCTTGAATCTCTGGCTCCTCCGGGGTGACTCTGAGCCCATATGTCGTTTATACATGACTGAGAGATGACGTATTCTGCAGCGACTATGATCACCACCATCGAGCTCTAGTATGCGAATCGTGCAAATAGTCGAACGAGTGGGCCTAGCTTGCTGGGTGTGCACGGTTACGGTCAAGGCCTTTGCTCCAGTCAATTCAGTTGATTCCCTACTACGTTGTAGCAATTTCAACGCCAAGCATTTTTCTAAGTGTTTAGTGCTCCCCCGGCTCAGTCCTCGAGGCTAGTTAGGTAGGGAGCCCTGGGCAACTGGCCGAGCCTAACATTTCTGGTGCCGGAGCTGTTACAGTTGGGTCTGTTTAATGGTCTTACTAGAACAGAGCCTCTGCTTCTAGCTAGATTTTTTGCATACATATCACATCGCTGGGGCGGAGAGTCCACCTTCCGCCCCCTGTAAGCTTGATGATGAGCCGCAGTTTTGCTCCTAAATACTGAGACTATCACTATTGTGTATTGATGGTATGAAAGGAGTCAGAAATAGCCGCCATGACATGCAGCTCCGCATACAAGAGGAGCCTTTCATCTCCCTTGGGCAGGTTTTTCTCAACGGCTCACTGCAAAGTAGCACCGATTAACAGCAATATCCCTCATCCTTATCCCTTTTCGCTCATCGACGCTACGTAATTGTTGCTATTCACGCATAGCAAGACGTGGAGGTTACAGTAGTCTGTCATTTTGACCTGTTTGGCACTGAGTTTTTTTGTTGGAAAGTCTCGCAGACGCAGCCCCTCACTATTAACTCGGCGTGAATGAGTGGTGGCACCAAATACAACAACCAGCATCACATCGTGTGAGCCACCACAATCTAAATTCACATCCGCCACACCCACAAACTCGCTAGACGCTATTTCAACGGCGCCTCGCTGTAACCATTCGAACACGGCAAGTCTTCACCGCCTCAGCCATGCATCTCTGCTTTGCGTCTTCATGAGTCGGTGCATTTCTTACTGTAGGTACGGTACTTGACTGTATTGTAAGTGGTGCATGCAGGGAGGGCCCTGAGACAGTTCCCGAGGTGTCTTGCCGTATCGTGCATTATTTGATTGTCAAATGACAGGTCTTTCTGACCGTGGTCGTTACAAACGGTCCTCCTCGGAGGTGCTCTTACAACTGCGGAGCTTAGCTATCTCTTTGTAAACTACACGGGTTATCGGCAGTTAGTGAAGCATCTCACACAAGCACAGGGTAACCTCAAGAATGAGCAACTTTTCCTGTATACTTGCATACATCAAAGTTTACCCCAACATCGCCCCGTGATATGTGCCAGAGCAGATGACAAGTTGCCTAGAACGGCCCTGAATGCCCCAGACTTCGCAACTTCCCCGTCTGAGCGTCGAATGTACCCTCGGACTGAAGCTCGGTGTAGACTGAGGCGCTAGTATGCGTTGAAAGCTTATATCTGACCAGTTCTAAATCTCAACATTCACACCCTTGGTCAACGGCCCGGGCCATCTGACTCCTCACAAGAAGAGAATTGGCGAATCTGCGAGCATCAGTCCAATATTGAGTGTCGTGCGACTTTGATAGACGTCGGTGGTAGATTCGCAGAAGCGTACTAGAGTCTAGATGTCAACGGGGTGGCGGTTTTCGAATCGCACCGAGGCACATGCCGTTTCTGTGCTATCTGTATGTATAGACGTAGGTTACCTAGTGCAATTGACTGTTGGACCTTACACCTTGGAGAGCAGAGACCGATAATACTGATCTCGATATGACAGTGTTGCTTGTTGTAGTCCATTGACAGCTTTCATCTTTTGAGCGCATCAGCTCACTACTTCATCATGCATTACACTGAAGTCCGGTTTGGTCGGATATGCTGACAAACTGCCAAGCTGGAACCATACACCTCCAACTCCAGTGTAGTGTCCCAGTCTCATCGAAAACATGGTTTTGGTCGTATGAACACGAGGCTAGAAGCGGCTTTCCTGTTCCAGAGTAACATGCTGGAACAAGACTGCATATGAGCAGTTCATCGGTCAATGTAGGACTTGCCAGAGGGAACGTCAGGGCTTGTATACGTCTGTGGTGGCACAGCATATGCACAGCTACCCCTTGGCTACTTTCGCCTCATAACCGTTTTGACCGGTCAGGTTCCACTGCTTCCGTAAGAAACGTGGTGATTTGCTGTGTGCTCTTGTGCTGATGGCTGACGCTGAATTCAAAGGGTGATCACCTGTTACATGTCGTGACATTTATTCGAAGCTACCCAACCCATAGGTAACGTCCGAGGAAGATGGTATTTTCAAGGAGACCGAGCTAAGTCCGCCGAGATGCTTTGTAGTTCTATCGATGAAGCAGTACTATGAGCTTGCCACTCGACTGAAGGGCGAGTAACCACGACGTGACCAAACTGCACCATGGTGGCTAAGCAACGGTGATGAATGGAGTTGTGAATGCAATCTGTACAAGTGTGCGCCACTGGTCGAGTAGAAGCTTATGAGAGTATCACGTTATCACATGAAAGAATGTTGATATTGACCTTTCAGATGTCGAACTGAATATGAACAGCGCTGTCGAAGGTTCCATTAGTCTTCGAACACAGAACAATGCTAAGCAATGCAGTCGATGAGGGGTTCCATGGTAAGAACACTGGCTCATCTATGTGATTTGGAGTAAATGAGAGACCGGAAGTCCACAGAGGAATGTTTGGAATGAGCTACGAAGTCGGATGAGTTGGAGAGCCAGTTGACTATGACTTGTCATTTATTCTAGCCGAATTATTCTGAGAATAAAACAGTCATTATCTATTTATATTCAAGGAGTATGAGTTATGAGAGTTACGAGGTCCGAAACCGAATAGTGATACAAATAGTAGAATATGCACATCAGTAATGAATTTATCTCTACAGAATACGTCGACGGCGACTGGGACAATTATATTGAGACGGTAGTCAAAAGCACCTAATTAGTGGAAGCTATAGAACGACCATCAAGGCCTTTATAACTAAGAGAATCACATTCACATCAGCAGTTGTTGTAAATATAAGAAGTTAGGCTGATTCACTCATCTCATCACAGTAGATATCCGCAACACACTCGCAAATTTCAGCGGCGGCCAGGCAGAAAATAGCGATACATGTTTACTATATGTCTGAGAGGTAGACAAAGATATGCATCAGAGGAGAATGACATGTTCTATAGTTCTGTTGAAGCAACTTGCCTCTGAAGGGGACAAGAAGTAGTTTGCACAGCATACCCAGCCTAGATGTGCTCAATGACGAGTTTACTCTTGCAGTGACAACATCTGATAACACCTCACCTCCTGTAGTCATGGCACATGGTGCTTCTGGGTTGCCACAGTAGATGTGTTCTCTCAGTCGGTCCTTCGTAAAGGTAGCGGGATGTGGAAGAATGGCTTTGAAAGCTGGTTTGCCGCTGACTAGACAGAACAATACCAGCCTTAGGAGAAATTTATACACAAGAAACCCAACCAGGTTTTCCTAGTCCTATAACTGGGCAACGTCGACAGGTATTGAGCCCTGTTCATATGATTTCATATTGAATGTCGAATACTTAACTCATCAAAAACGCTCGTTGTCGAAGAGAATTGGATTGGCTATAAGATGGAGACCTGTTCAGGTCTGGATTTAAATACAATAGTGAGGACTGAGTCAACTGGAATAAGTTGATTTGATCATGAGTCAAATGCAGCCTCTACGTAGACATCCAAGAAGATGAAGCATGCACTTATGAGAGAGTTTGCGTCTACGAGCACAGATTGCTATCCAACTACGCCTCGAGACTTGGCCACGGCCATCCATGAGCCACTTGAGTGACTACTAGTAGAGAAAGAAAGAATATATCTCACTTTGCATTAGAGAAGGGTTGGAGAAATGGCATAACTCAGAGGCTCCGTTGGGTATCGAGTTCAAGAGTAGATAACGTCAAGTTGACTTATATGAGATGTAGGCATCCTCGGTCAAATTGTAGCATGTATATCAAGGTCAGAAAAAGGAATTCAGTAGCTAGGCTCAGCGTAAGGCCCGTCAAAAGACAACAATGCCATTTACGGTTTACTTGGCCATGGTATCCTTGAGTTTTTGCCATATATATAACACTCAAGCTTCTCAACTCGACTGGTCGGTGGCCTGGGAAAACCTTGAGATAGATATTCAGGCAGTCATATAGTAGATGACTTAGAAAGGATTTAGTCTAAGCTAATACAAAGCCATACAAGATGTCAAAGGCTTATCCTAAGTTTAAGATGTGTTCTTATCTTTATTTTTGTTTCTTAGGTATAGTACCAAGTCTGTTTCCGTTCTACCGTAAGGTGCAGTATCCCTCGCAGAGGCATTGTTTCCGCTCCGAATCTTGTATGGACTGCGTACCGAAGTACCTGAATCAGTCGACTATGTAAAGGGACTGTGCATATCAAATCTCAGCCGTAACAGATACGATATAACTGAAACAGTTAACATTCATGTCTCAATATAAGCTTGGAAGCTTCTAGAATCCGCAGTAGGCCGGGGCACATGACATACTAATGCACGAATTGAAGTTTAATATGTATTGAATTATGAACTTCCTAGCTAACATAGAGAGCAATAACAGCCCTAGATCCAAGCAAGGTAGGGGTATCTAGCATATCGTGCCGGCTATTCCAGGCACGACTATGTCCTCCTATATATATACTGATATGAAATGTTGGATGAAGCAAACTGTCAAGCATCTAGACCCTGCTAGCTTAAACAGCTTACTCCTCGTGGGTGGGCGGGCCAGCATAGTTCTTGTGGCCCCAGGCCCAGTACCAGATTCCGGAAACCATGCAAGCAAACACAAACACGACGGGGGCATAGTTCACGGTTTCGGGAGTGACAGGGATAGCTGAGGGCATACAGAAGAGTGGCAGAGCCAACAGAGACCAGGCTAAAAAGTAAGCAAGACATATCAAAATGAAAGAAGGTAGAGCACATACCGATGGCAATGACGTTGGCGACGGCTCCGAAGGTACCAAGGTAGAACTGTCCAGTCTTAACCTGCTTACGACCAGTGAGGAGACTGATAGTAATAGGGGTAGCGTAGGAAGCAGTCAGGCAGATGACACCGACACCGGAGAAAGCATTGAAGGCAGCGGAGGAACCGAAGTAGATGACACCGAGGATGATTTCGACAACCATGGCGAGCATCATAGCGTTAAGAGGGACATCGAGCTTGGTGTTGACCTTGGACCACCACTTGGCACCGGGGATAGCACCATCACGAGCAAAGGCCCAGGTGCATCGAGAAGTGGCAGTTGTGCAGCCAATACCGCAGATGAGAGCCAGGACGATCAGAGGGATAAGAAGACCGAAGGTGCCGCCAGAGCTGCCAATAGCGCTCTTGATGATAAGAGGCACGGGCTGGGCAGAAACGATGAGTTCCTGGATGTCGGGAAGAACGAACATCAAGGGAATGAGGAAGAGAAGACCGGCGAAGGTGTTGATGAAGATGGTGGCGACCATGGCCTTGGGCACCTGGACCTGAGGCTTCTGGACCTCCTCACACATACTGGGTCAGAGTTAGTACAGCAGTCCGAAGGGATTCGTGGCGTAAAGCTGCAGATCTGGCAAAACTCACGAGATAATCATGCCAGTGGAAGAGGTAGCATAGGCAGCGTGAAGGAGACCGACACAGAATGACCAGCCATCGGGCCAGCCAGAGTTGACCTCGAAATGAGTAAAAACATATTTGGCATCGTGGCGTCCGTTCTTGGCAACGGCCAGGACTGCGACAACAATCGCGACAACACCAGCAAAAGTCCAGAAGACAGCGGCGGTCTTTAAGCAGAGTATCAGCAATCTTTACGTTCACGTGGGGGGAAGAGAGAAGCATACATCAATCCAAGGGAGCCACTTGTTACCCAACGCGGAGACAGCATTGCACAGGATAGTGATGGCCAGGAAGATCAGGAAGACCTGGTAGGCCTCGCCGGACATGACACCAACGCCGGGGCTCGACTCGAAGACATTGACGCAACCGACGATGAACAATGCGGTTCCGAAGTTCACAGCGAGAGTGATAGTAATGTTTCCCACGATATAGAGCCAGCCGCAAATCCAGCTTGCAATACGGCGCCATCGAGGGGGAGAGAGCATGAAAGCTTGGTAGTAAACACCTAATCACGCGATCAGTCGCATATTCACTTAGACGAGGGCAGACGAGACGGATAAAGCAAAGCACGCGACCACAAGACAAATGAAGCGCAACACAACAGGGAAGAGCATTGGTAAGTACCTCCAGCAGTGGGATAAACACTGGTGATTTCACCGAGAGATGCAGCAACACAAACAATGATCAGTGAGACAGCGAGCCATCCCCAGATGACGTTGACAGGACCGCCGCCAATCAAAGGATAGACCAGGGTTGTAGCGAGACCATAAGGAATGGAAGCGAGAACAAAGGACATGAAGGCGACCTGGAAGGTCGAGCGGTTACGAGAAAGCTCAGCCTTGTAGCCCAGGTTCTCGAGGAGCTGGTCGGCAGCTTCTGGGTTGCCCTCGGCGGCTTTTGAGCCTCGGCGAGGCTTTTGATCGAAAGTGGGATCCATGGCACCGGTGCTTGTGCTGGCCGAGTCGAGTTTGGGGCTGGACATGGCCTCGATAAGGGTCGGGAAATAACAACAAAGCTGACCTGGGGTGAGAGTTCAGCAAAGTGTTGGTGGTAGGCGTAGGATTCGAGAGAAGAGAGAGTGACACGCGAATCCCTATCGGAAGGGGGAGGTGAGGGGGATTAAAAAGAAAGTAAGAAAGGATTGGGAAAAGCTACGAATGAATCTGGGGAAAAAAGACCATGAAGAAATTTGGAGTAGACATGGGGCCAATTATCTACTGTAGTGTGGGTTCCATGTGCGTGGTGGCAATCTGTATCCTGTATCCATGGCAGGGATAGCCAAGACATGTCCAAAAGTGGACAAGGTGAAAAGATTGAGTCTTTGAGACTTGTGAGATGGGGTGGTTCCCACACGATGGGAAGCCAAGGGTCAATTTGCGAACCAGGGGGGTTACGTACCGTATCTGACAGGGAATAAGATATCGTTGGTTCTGTAGTGACGGGGGGGAATATTACTGATTACAGCGTACAGCCTGCATACTGCTGCGCATGGACAACCTCTCACAAGCACCCTAACGCGCTTGGCTCAATGGACAGATTCGGAACCTTGTGACGCTATCACCGATGCTCCGCCCCGGTATCAGCTTTTCTGCTTCCCCCCACCGAGAAAGTGGTACGGCTCTGGAAGCCCATTCGAGGGGCAGCTTCTGATAGGCTTTGACGGACGCCATCCTTGGAAAACAGTCTAGTTTGCGTGGGGCTGAGAGTGAGCTCCACGACTCATGGAGAGGGCGCTGACTGGAGAAGACGATAGGCTGAGGAGCTTGTCCGACGTCATACTCTAACTGGAGTGGGCGCACCGGGACGGACTGGCCGACAGAAGGTTTCGGCGTCGACAGCTCAAATCGGAAGGAGATTAGTTTAATACCGAGCCGTCTGCGCGTTTCATAGGTTGGCTTCGAGGTTGTACACGGCTGCTCAGTTCAGGTAATGAGCCAAGCTTTCAGCCGCGGATTTTGTCTGTCGTGGTCGAGAACGTGAAATGGAAGTTGCTGTTTAATTAATTGAGAAGCGTCCTAGGTTTCACCCGAGGCCAATGCCGAGGTGAGCGTATTGTCTGTAGGACCTAGGTAAGTGAGCACAGATGTCCCAGCTGGATGCTTGTGAAACAGGCTTGACAGGCAAGTCATGCATACAACAACTCCATCCATCAATGCAATGTCGGGATCTGAAAAGTTTCCGATCCTAACTTATCCTAATTTGGTGAATAGAGGGTAACTGATCGTCAGGGTATCAGGACCCGTGCCATATCCTGGTACTAACATCTCGATAATATCACCCGAGTTGATGGCGGTTATGATTCCGTATCGTTGTCTATCGTCAGCCTGAACATGCACAGCATCCTCGTCCATGATAGTCGTGGGCTTATTCCTATCTAAGTAGTTCGGCGACATCGACTATTCCTCACCGACACGTGACCGGTTCGTCATGTCTTCCCCGTCCTTGACCTTGATAACGCTTGAGTGACGGGCCGTTCCTTGTATGTATGCAATGCAATGTGTATGGATGAATGGATGTATGTATGCAGCTCAATTTCCCCGGCTCTCAACCCCGTCCTCCGTTGTAATCAGCGCCACCAACCTTCCTCAGCCTTATCACGATATCCTTCTCGTCCAGCTCGGACTTATCACCCGTCGTCACAGCGATACTGTGGTGGGCCAATTGCCGCTTGACGTCGCCGCTCTCGATACTGACGCGCGCCTTACGCATGACCTTTGTGTTCTCGCCGATCCAGACCACGAGCGCAAACTTGACTCTTGTACTCTCCTTATCGTTGGCGTACTCGACGCGCACGTAGCCGTATTGGACCTGCCCGTCGTCCAGCTCCGTCACCAGCTCCGACAGACCGCCTGTGCCCGTCTTGGTGAGGGTCAACTTGTTTCCGGTGGCGGCGGCGTACGAGATGAGTAGCCAGTTTGTCTCATCCTTGTCTGAGCGAACAGCATCGTAGGCTGCGGCAACCTCTGGCGCGTCGAGACCCGACATTGTGTAGATAGTTGTTCCAAGTTGAAAGGAGAGAGGTTTCGATCGATCGGTCGGTCGGTCGAGATCGAATCAGGTTCTGTGCTGGCAAGAAGAATAACTGGGCCTTGTTGGTCACAAAGGTCTGTATCGGCACGGCAAGAAAGAAAAGGGTTCAAGCTGGTCAGGGCTCAGGGCTGTGAAAAGACGGGACGGCGTTCTTTACTCAGGAGTCAGAGGCCCCTCCAAAGGCCAAAGGCCAGAGGAGAGATTTCTTCCCCTGTCGGCCATTTCTTCTCACCGTGGACCCAGCCTTTCTACTCTGGGAAAAGCTCGGTTATGTACGGAACGCGCTCTAGAAGCCGTCGATCCATAATTACCTAAGACGCTAGAGAGAAACGGAGGAACTCCGTTCTGTTGGTCGCTCGCCAAGATAAATTTTACTCAAAGCTCGTAACTAACCTAGACCCTGGCCTGGCCCGGTCAATAACGCGAAAAGAAGCCATCATGAACCGTTACGGCTTAAGCTCAGGGGCTGATCCGGCTCCTCTTACCGGACTCCCGCCTTCGTCTACCTCCACGATCGTGGGAGGCAAATTGGTCGAGAATTGCTTTTGAGTACGTAAATAACGGCTGTGAACCGATTAACTCTTCCCCTCCCCCATGGGCCACTAGGTATCAGATTTGTCTAGCAATCAAGATAAAGGCTTGGTACTCGGGGGTTAAGGATACTGACTGAACAGTGATATCGTGGCGTGCTAAGGAGTTTATATCCCGTGTCTAATTTCCGCCGTACCTATAGTCTTGAAAATAGTATCTGCATGTCTAACCTAAAATTAAGGTATTATCCGAGTAACCAACAGAAAGCATTTCAATTCCTTCCTTCTTCATTGAGATATATCAATGTATCCCCCATACCGATGTATACCCCATACAGAGTCATCCTTGTCGTTGAGATCATACAATACGATACGGCAATGCTCCGTTGACCATTCGATTCGGGCCGAGACTCCAACTACTTGTGGAGATAATACGGTGCTATGAACCCACCGTCGCCCGCCGTTTCACTTGAAAAATCTACCTGATTCCCTAGCAGGAGGCCTTGTAAGTGGATAGCTACCAGGATCCCTGGGCCCAGTGAAATTGTTTCATAATTACGATAGAAAATTCGAGGTCGACGAATTTCGTAATGGTAAAGAATAAATGTCTCATTCTCTTGAGCTCTCATAGGCTCGTTAATCGCTTGACACCGGGTATTTCGTGTTGAACTTGATCCGCCAGATATTACCAAGATATAATATTTGAGACAAGAAGATGTCAAAAAGTCGCAACCTCGCATGGTTTGCTCTAGTTCCTAGTGAGAAGTACCTTTTCAATGGTCTACTTACACCTAAATAAATTGATCTTTTGCTGATATCATAACAAGTCTTCATGGCATTGTGCTTTAGGGTAGTGCAACATCATGCGAAGCATTGTCAAACAGATGCGATGGAGCATATGGAGAGATGGAAGGAATTTAAAAAATGTTCTTAGAAGCGCAAATGAAAGAGTAAAATACAGTGCAAAAAAGAACTCGTAGATGAATGCCAGTATACAAGCGTAGGTTGTCGTGCCTAACAAGGCTCGTGGTTTGGACCCATATGAAGCTTGCCAAGAGGAAAAGGTGTAGCAATTTTATCTTGATGATATAAGCTACCTACGACGAAAGGATACCGTCACAGTGTTTTAGCTGAGAAATTGAAATCTTGAAGCGATTATGCGTAGTTTATTACCTCTTCTAAATGGTAATCTCTCCCACCACAGCAAACTGCATATATTGCTGCGCAATCCCCTTGATTTATACATAATCCTCAGTTCCACGACGCTTCGCCTATAACTAAGCAGAAGAAGAGGGTGCCGAATCGGAATGTGGCTTGTCCAACCCACTCGACTCTTTTGAACCTCTGAGACGGAAATCAGCCTCTTGCCACTGACCTTCGAAACAAGCCCCAGGGTGTCGAATCGCGAGGCAAGCGGTGGCAACAACCATCATAGTACCCTCAAGTAGCATGAATGCAACCTCTTTACTATGCGGCTCTGAAATGTCGAGATCCAAAAATACGCCGTCGAGCCGTCACAATACTACAAGCCGCTCCACGCCGAGAAGCGGGCTGGGATAGCTTGGGTGCGTCCTGTGTTCTCGAAGAAGTGATACGGATAGAGGAGAATGGTTTAGGGGGTATCATGAGCCAGTACGATGTTCCTGGTTCAGCAAGAATATGTGACATGCATGTGGTCACTGATATAGAGAACAAGAAGGTTTGCCTCAAGGCATTACAACAGGGCGCTTCTAGCTGGGGCCAGGAAAAGATACTCACTTGGTGAGAGTTTAGGAGAAACACTGAGACTTCTTCAGGGGTTTCTGCTTGATATTAACGGTTCCAAGCGATGGATGTATCTATATATTGAGAAAGATGTAACCACCTACTGTGGGAATAGCCACGTAACACTTCCTAATGTTAAGGTGGAACTGCAACCCTTCTGTCTCACGGCTAGTCACACTGGTTCTCTACCGCCCCCGTCATGTATGATGAACTGCACTTTCATAACATAATTCTCCTACGTTTACTCCTCAAACCTTTTCTTTGGATATATCTACACAAATTTTCCGAAACTTGTATTATCTTTTCTCTGTTGGCCATCTCCACCCCCTCCATCGCACCTGCCTTGACAGTGCGAATGCTATCATACTTGTTGCAGGTTGAATTAAGCTTATTCATTAACTTATAATCCTGGGCACGTCACATGTGCCAAGTAATTGCATGCAGCGAGTTTCTATTTTATGTCTGTTCCCAAGCGGCGGACTCTATTACCACGAATAGAGGACATTGGTCGTACTGGCATCTAGTATCGGCATCCTTTCAGTGGCGTCTATGATTCATTGCTCAGGGTTTGAGAACAAAAATAATACTTGGTTAGTATTTCATGAACAAAGCTATTGCTGTCTAGACTATCCAAGTCAAATGCAAAACAATCTGTGTCTTACTCGTCCAGCTTTGAGACCACTGGGTTCGCAGTCTTTTCCTTTGTTGAGTATTCTCTATCGCGTTCAACACTTGCTCTGTCTCCTTCGACACTGTCAGAGTTCTCCTCATCATCCACCCTTGAGTCTTTCTTGGTGCCTTCGTAACCATTCTTGATGAGTTGCGGGTTTCTGCGAGACCACCACAGCAGACCAAGCTGCACAAAGACCGACCCGAACGAGAAGGCGGTAGTGAGCGGGAACCCGATGGGATATTTTGGCGCATCAGCAACTCTGAAAGCACGAAGTGGGATGGTTGCATGACCGATGTAGACGATCATGACCGTGAGAGCGACGACGATTGCCCTTGCTTCAGGCTCCTTTCGCATAAGTTCTGCAAACCATGCCATCAATGCCGGACCTCCTGCGTTGGCCGCATAAGTCATAAAGTAAAATCCCATGACCACTTTGTGGTCAGATGGCCAAGCGCAGAGCACACTCAGCATGACACCAAAAAAGAAAGCACAGCCGGAACTGATCTGCCATCTCCAGTGCTTCCAGTCGGACAAGGCGTTGAGAATCAGGTTGGTGAAGATTTGCAGAGCATAACCACCTAGTGGCAGAATGTTGACTTGGTAGGTGCTGTACAGTCGGTTTCCGGCGCTATCCTTGAGGCTTTCGATGTAGAGGACAAAGTAAGAGTTGGCTCGGTGCGCCCAGGCGTCCATAGCAAAAGCAAGCAGGAAGAAGTAAGTAACAGGATGAACGATCAACTTGCATAGCTTTTGCTTCAAGACAGATGCAGGAATCAGTTTAGATGTATTGGCGCCAAAGCCTCCCATGCGCTCGCGTGACAGTTCCTTCTCGTTCTCTGTCAACCACTTGGCACGAGTGTAAGCTGGAGTGTCGGGAATGACAAAGAAGCCAATGATTCCCTGGCCGATGGTAATAGCGCCTGAAATGATGAAAAGCCACTGCCAACCAGCAATTCCGTGAACACCATCCATGTTACGGTAGAGGGCTGCCTGCAGAGCACCGAGAAACATGGCTCCAGCGACGTCTGAAACGTTGAAACAGGCGATTCGGAAGGCTAGTTCTTTAGGTGTGTACCAGTTGAATATAAGGGAGACGACACTGGGCCAGAAGACGGCAGAGAAGAGCCCGAGAAAGAAACGCAAGGCATAGATGGTGGTTGCATTCTGAGCTTTGCAAGTGCTACAATTGGGTGTCAGTCAAATGCTGTCAAGCAAAATTTGCCTAAAAAAAGGACTTACACTATAACGAATAGTCCCCAAATGATTTCACAAGTTGGAAGAAACACAGACGGTCGGACCTATCGTTTCATTAGTATCGACTATTAGAGCATGATGATTGTCGTTGAACTCACTCTAGTTTGAGCCAGCTGTCCGGGAACTAAGCCAATGGCGTAACCGATCGAGAAATATGTGTTGAACTCCACCAATTCATTGCCGTACAGACTCAATGCCTCTCGCATTCCAGAAACGTATGCTTGCGTAGTTGCAGACTGATCCATCTCCTTCATGATTCCAGCAATGAAGGTCCATGTGAGGAGTAGACAGTCAAGCTTGAGAAGCAGAACATGTCTGGGGTTGCGAAAATACGGGATCGCTTTTGAGATGTGCTTGAAGATTCCCGTCTGGGGAGGATGCTCGGCTACAGGCTCCGTGACCGCATCTGCCCTGGGTTCAGGTGTAGTTGTCGCCATTCTTACCCGTATCTTGTCTCAATCACGGACTTTGAAAGTGTTGGTGAAGGACTAGAGGAGAGTTGACGAGATTGACGCGCACCTGGCATAGCAGACTGCAGTAAATGATGGAACAAGAGTTATATACCAGGCATCAACACCCTGTATTACTCTCTGGGATTGTAGCGAATCCATGGTCCGTTTTCCTTTCCTCGTTACAGGGTTCCGCACTGACACCGATTTAAAGCTCAAGATAGGCATTTTGCGGGTCGATTATCGGATTTCAACCCATCAGCGATATTCTGCACTGCTCACGTCATTCGCCGCTCAAAGAACGACATTGAAAAATCTCTCAGAGAAGCAATATCAGTCGGACAAACCCCGAACCACCACGACGCTTGTTTCTTAAGCTTATACTTAGACATCAACAGGCGTAGAGACCTCTCGCTAACTTTACGACAAGTTGATATAATAACTCGAGCATACTTTAGGCTCAAACTTATCTAAAACGTCTGATTTATTTTATCATCTCTTACCTAAAGTTGGGTAAAGTCTCGATCGCTTGTCAAACCGCCTGACAACCGACTAGGTATTAAGCTTGTGCTTTATGATCAGCATATTAGATACGCCTCTTTATGCAGACCCGTTATTATAAAGTTTGTAAGCTGCCAGGGTCCCGTGGAAGCGGCCCGATCGCGAACCAAGATCACCTAGATGGGGAACTTTTACGTATTTGGTATACGTATATGCAATAGACAGCAGTTTTTCGTTATGGAGAAAATTGTCCTTGTCTTGACGTGAGCTTGCAGGGCGGGCTCACTCCGGTTTTCACTTAAGAACAACACGCAAAATGACAAGATTTTAGATGTCGCAAACAACGCATCGTTTTGTGTGAGATTGAACTTTTCAGCTCTGGAAGTTCGGCAGTTGCTATGGCCCGTTTGACTATTCCTTTGGCTTCCTTTACTCACAACAACCATCTGAAACGACTCTGGGAAATTAAGCAGACAACGTCAAGTAAATCGATGTATCATTCCTCACTAGTTGCAACTCCAAGCCATATGAAACCTGGTTCAAGACATATGCTACAGAAGAAGAACATCTGCATATGGTAATAAGCCAACATACCAGAGAGTGGCCACTTAAGACAAGCCAATATTCATCATTAATAGCCACCAGAGATAGGAACAGTGCAGAGTAATCCGATACTCGGAATACTTTAAGGCACTACACTTCACTGTTTCAGTCGAAGGAACAACCATTTTTTAGGAACATGATTATCATAAAGAATGTCTAGACAGTATTAATGCGTACAGAGGAAGCTATTCCCAGAAACCCAAGTAGAATTGAAACTGCGTAAGTCTAACTACAATCCAGTGGCATCAGATGATGCTACCACTCTCCCCAAAAGAGAAACCCAGAAAGAAAGCAAATCCACAAATATTAAAGCTCGAGGCGTCTAGAAGAGGGCCGCAACAACAGCAGCAAGAAGGGCAACAGCGCTGACAGCTTGCTTGCCAGCACTGGAGACAGTGACGGGCACATCGGAGTCAGGGTGGCCGGAGACACCCTTGGAACCGGAGTCAGAGCTAGATCCGCTGGGAGCAGCCTCAGCACCCTTGGAGCCAGAGCCGGAGCTGGAGCCGCCGGGAGCAGCCTCGCCACCCTTGGAACCGGAGTCAGAGCTGGATCCTCCGGGAGCAGCCTCGCCACCCTCGGCACCCTTGGAGCCAGAGTCAGAGCTGGAACCTCCAGGACCGGCCTCAACACCCTTGGAACCGGAGTCAGAGCTGGATCCTCCGGGAGCAGCCTCGCCACCCTCGGCACCCTTGGAGCCGGAGTCAGAACCAGAACCTCCATGGCCAGCCTCAGCGCAGTCATCGCCGCAGTCAGCACCAGAGTTACCTGTGACGCCCTTGGAGCCAGAGTCAGAGCCGTAGTGAGAACCCTGGTTGTTGCTGCCGGAGCTCTCGTGGTTACCGTTGGCGCTCTCGTCTCCGTGGCTGTTGTAGTCAGACTCCTTGTGGTTGCTGTAGCTCTCATCGCTGTGGCTGGAGGAGTCGGACTCAGAGTGGCTGCCGTAGCTCTCCTCCTTGTGGCTGGAGTAGTTGGATTCCTCCTGGTGGGCAGGGCAGCCAGAGTTGGAGCAGCTGGGAACACCGTGGTCACCGTAGACAGGCTTGCTGGGGGTACCCCAGCTGTCCTCCCAAGGCTTGTAGACGACATCGCCGTGCTCGCAGACATCACAGTTGGCAGGAGTGTAGCAGACCTCGCCGGAAGAGTAGTGAGAAGTCTGCTGGGGCTTGTACACGGTGAGGCCGTTGCAGCTGCCGCCGCTGCAGTACTTGGGGACGTACTGAGAGCCACCCTTGCAGTTGCAAGACTCAGAGACGTAGATAGTCTGGCCATCGCACTGCTCACCAGGGTAGGGAACGAAGATGTAGATGACATGGCCACCCTGGTTTCCGTTGGAGTAGCACTTGCCGTCGTAGCAGTACTCGCCAGTGTTGGGGTAGCATTGACCGTTGTGGCACTCGTAGATGGCAGTGACAGTCTGGACCTCGGTGGTGGTAGCACCGGCAATGGTGGTAACGAAGGTAGTGGTGATGGTGGACTGGTCGGTCACAGTAGCGTCAATAACGTTAGTGACAGTGGAATCAGCACCGCCAAGCTGGACGTAGACAGTGAGGAGGATGGTGTTGGGGATAGCCTGGCGAGCGTGGATGCGGCTGCGGCGAGAGATGGGAGCGTCACCACCGCAGAACTCGGAGTCGTCACCAGGGCACTCAATGTCACAGCTGTCGAGGTCAACACGGCTGGTGTTATCGGAGTCAACTTCGTCACCACAGTAGCAGTCACTATGAGTAATTGTTAGTGTCAAGAAAGCTCACTAGAGAGTATGAAGACTTACGTGTCGTAAACACCAAAGTAGGCACTGTCACCGCAAAGGCTGCTGCAAAGGTCGAGGTCCATGGAACCGCTGGACTGGGCAAGCTCGAAGGTAGGGAAGCCAGCAGAAGAGCCAACACAGCCGAACAGAGAGAAGTCACCGACGGAACCGGGGAAGCCAGCGGCGGAAGTAGCAGAAGCAGTAGGAGCAGAAACAGAGTCAGTGGCATCAGTGCCGGTAATGATGGGGTTGCCAGCACTGTCGGTAGGGAAAGTCTGAGTACCAGAGACGATAGGGTTGCCCTCGCTGTCAGTAGCAACATCAGTGCCAGTGATGATGGGGTTACCCTCACTGTCAGTGGGGAATGTTTGAGTGCCAGTGATGATGGGGTTGCCCTCGCTATCGGTAGGGAAAGTCTCAGTAGCAGTAATGATGGGGTTGCCCTCGCTGTCAGTGGGGAAAGTCTCCGTAGCAGTGATGGGGTTGCCGGAGCTGTCAGTAGGGATCTCAGTACCGGTAGTGATGGGTTGGCCATCAGTTCCGGTAGGGTTGTTGCCGCCACCGTTACCACCGTCACCTCCAGTGTTGGGAGCAATCTTGACGTCGGTGATCTGAAGAGCGGCAGGGTTGTCGCCACAGGTTTGGACGAATTCAACATCAGCTTGGACACCATCCTGTTGGTTACCAGTGGCCTCAGCACCACGACTAGCCCTCTGGACGAAGTCGCCGGCTGTGGACTCAAGTTGCTCGCTGAAGACGCTCTCGCCGTTGAGAGTAACATCAAGCGAACACTCGGTGAGGGCTCGCTTGCGGGTGTCGGGCTCAAAGACGAGGAGGCTGAAGAGAATGTTGATCAAGTCGCCGAGTCTGATGTTGTCGGGCATGTCTCCAGAGATGCTGAAGGAAGCAACACCGTTGGCGGGGGCGGACAGTTGACTATCGTTCAAGTTAGTAATTACCAAGAAAGTTGATATCTGTTAGACTGCACTTACACCGCAATACCACCTCCGGGAAGGCTGACGAAGGAAGCACCAGGCCCAAGGACAGCCGATCCGAGATCGACAGGCTTAGGTCCACCGACGGCGCTAGAAGTAGAACTAGGCTCGGCATCCGAAGTGGTGGTGACAGCAGAAGTACTGGTGTTGGTGAATCGCTGACCCATGGCGCTCGAGGCCAGAGCCCCAAGCAATCCGTAAGTGAAACGCATTTTGAAAGAATTAACTTTTGCAAATTAAGAGTGAGTGTATAAAAGAGTGAATGTGTTGTTCAAAAGAGTGACCTGATCCACAATGGGAAACTGAGTTGAGGATGAGATGGTAAGATTTGGACAAGAAGTTGCAAGGCTATATATACAGTCTCCCTCGAGAGTTGCTGTCTCCCGTTTTCGAATCCGTTGCTAGTGCCCCTTCTAGGAATCCAGGTCTCCTGAATGCGAACATTCCTACTATGCTGCTGCTAGACCCGAAAACATGCAAGGGCAACTGTTCTATCCACTCACGTTAAGCCAAAGCCCATGGCTGGGTGAAATGTCTCACAGTGTCAGGCACGACAAAGCCTCCCGAAATAGTCTAGATTTGGCACTGGGAATTTTCCATCCCCCTAATTTCTACCAATACTGGATGCAGTCTCGCTGTCACGCCGCCCTTGGCAAGTATGGGAGCGGCCAATCTGGCAACTCCTTCATGCCTCCCTTGGCAATGCAATCTTATTCAAGATCAAATAAACGAATTCCAGTGGCCTTTATTGTAAGGACAATTCTCCCCATGGGCTTGGAGCTGCCCCTCTTGGCCGCCATATTGGTTAAAGTTCACATGTCTAACGGAGCTAACCACGCTAATAACTGTTTTCAACCGCCAGATAGAGTTATTGCCAGATAGAGTTATTGATAGCATAAGGCTTCCTTATCGCGATATCGATAATTGAAGAATGGAATTCTCGCAATACGAAATAGCCGAATACTCAATCGGTACCAGCATGTCATAGTTTACCTGTCGCAGACATCGGCTTGGAGTATGCGGTAGGGCGGCTTCTACCTAAGAGCTCATCTCACTATCAGTACCTATGACAACGAATCCGGGACACGAAAAACCATCTTTCTTGACATAGACTAATGTAGTGGCTCATTGCGCTGTGGCAACAAAAAGTACAAGGCACACCACCAGTTGTGATGGTGCAACTGGCTGGAGATAACTAAGACATCAGAAAAGGAGAAGCTTTGTTTGGGAAGATAAGTTCGAGACATGTACGACGGAATTGTCCAGTCAAAAGCGAAGTGTCTGTCTTTTGTTGATTCACTTTTGTTGAAACTGGTAGCGGAATGGACCGAAGCCGTCAACGTGTTGCTTGATGAACAGTGGACCCAGCCATGAGCTTGACCACTGACTTTGGGGTATTCTGCACGAGTGCATCTCCTCGTGACGTGTAAGGCACCACCGTGATGTCTCACTTGGCTAATCTTAGCTATTTGCTTTCGTTGCCGGTGGATGACACTTGTGGGTGACGGTAAATCGGCTTTTGGTTGCGGAAATTTCAAGAACGTTGACCTATGATTGCGGATGATCTCATAGTTCTAGTTTCCGGGAACAATCAACCCATGCTTATCTGCCATATCTACTCGAGTTTACTCTGATCCGTATGATAGTAGAAGCTCACAGGGCTGGTATTGGGGCTTGTTGGTCCAGTATGGCATAATGGGGGTTTCAAGCATGATTGTACAATGAAAATAGCTAGGAATTATAATGAGAAGTCTAGACTTAACAATAAGATGCCCCTTTTAGTCCGTCAAGTAGTCAAGAACAACTTGGTATGTGGATGTCACATCAAGCTCGCAACCGGGTGTCAGATCCCAGGACACGATAGAGAGATTAGATTATGATAATGCGGTTTACCAGATCCCTGCCCTGCGTGAAGTTAATTAAACCTTAGGGTAGATCAGGGCGAAAGATGTAATTTCGAACCCGTCAATAACTCGTTATAAATTTAGAACTCATGCAGATTAAACATGCACACGAGCGTTGAGAAACGTCTCCAAACCTTGATGTGCTTACTCTATCGAGCTTGCCGTCCTCTTAGGTATCGAAGTTAAACCTCCAAACTGTTCACAGACCTAAGAAACAAGCTTCTTCGCAAAATAGCAACAACAGCCGCAAGTCTCGATCTCACCAGGCCAACCAGCGGCGAGAGATAGACGAGTACTCCAGTTCCGACTCATAACCGTCACATGGCCCTTATCGATCAAGATTGCGGATGCATCTGACACAGAAGAGATGGAATGTAGATAAATTTGGGATCACGCCACGATGACATCTAATGAATTTGCTCCTTTTACGCCACCACTGAGTAGCCTTATTCAGTTTGTGTACTCATCGTCCACCCAGTTTTGTAAAGACGGCAAAGAAGCCACTAAATTAAACATCACGATTTTTCCAAGATTCTATGATTCTATGATTCTCAATGACAGCTTTGGACAATGATGACAGGGACTGAAGGGGCCCAGTCGACCCACTGGTTCGCATGTCTAACAAGTAGCTCAGCCCGTGTGCCTGGAATGCTGACCCAGCCGATGTAATTTGAAGAGAAGCTTTCGCTTCTGAGGAGGCTGGGAGAACGATCGGTATAGAAACCGTGGCGGACCGATGATGTGAAACAATGTAAGGGGATAATTGCGCCATCGTGGTGTTGCCTGTACTACCCCTTTGTTCACACTCGAATACAAAACACGTGCTGGAATGTTAATCTTGGCACATATTAACATCTATGCAGGAGCAATACCTAGCAGTTTAGTTCAGAGTGAGATATGGAGAGGATTTTATGCTTGAAAATGATGATAGAGTTGCATATCTAGGGTCATCTCCAGGTGTCAGACATGCAGGCAAACTAGGCGTGCATCGGTTTAAGACTATCGAAACGCCATCTTCAATTTTGTAGTACGAATGCTGCAAGGAAGACAATGTTCATACCAAGAAAGAGCAGCGACCAGGCAACAAGGAGTCAACTCCACAGTTCGACGCTCGGTTTGTTGTATATATTAAGACATGGGCTTGCTCCGAGCTCTGTGCTGATCCGCAACATCTTACTTGCTACCGAAATCTTTCTCCATCTGGAACACCAACAAACCCCAACTCTACTTCGGCGGCGACTCCGGTGCTTTGATGCCGTCAATCGCGGTTGCATGGGAGGACGCCCGACGCGACGCCCGACGGCAACCACTCAAACACGTTACAGCCTTCACAAGCCGGGAGAAACACAATCAATACTCATAGCGGAGGCACGGGTCACGCGATAGATTGAGAACGGAGATACGGGAGCATTCTGTCTGAATGAAAAGACGGAACCGCCAATTAATTGTACATTGCCGTGTATTTAAACATGTGACCTATTATGATATCCGATTGTATTTTATGCACCGCCCAAATGATGGATGCAGCAAATATTATAGACCTTCAATTATCGACAGGGGAGAAGATGAGGAAAAAGACGCAAGCTAGATCCGCAAAATGCTTAGAGGGCGAAAGCACCAGCAGCCATGGAGGAGAAGAGCAGGGCACCGATGGCAACGCCCATAGTGCTGATGCTGGACTTGGGGGCAAAACCGGCAGCAGCGTTGCCAGACTCGGTTGAAGTCTCGGAGCTGGAGGAGCTGGAGCCAGTGCTTGTACCAGAGGCATCGGAAGTCTTGGAGCTCTTGTCATCATCATCCTTATCATCATCGTCGTCGTTGCTGATCACGCTAGCCTGGGCGGTAGCGGGGACGGAGGCGTCCTCGGTCTTGGTGGTCTTCTTGTTGCCGCTGCAGAAGACGCCCTCCCAGGGAGCACCGTTGTCGAAAAGGCACTTTTGGAGCTCGACGATGGTCTGGTCGAGGGCGACACAGTAGAGACCGCAATCGTTGTAGTAGCTGACAATCTTGGCGTCGCCACAGCACTGCTGCATGATCTCGGTGTGGTTGTCCTTGTATTGCATGGCGCAGACATTGTTCTGGTTGGGAGTGTCGTAGACGTTGGTGCAGGCCGTGGGGACCGCGGAGGCGGCGGTGCTGACGGAGGTGGAAGACATGTTGACGGTTGTGGATTCGTGTGGAAAGAGTATTAAAGCTTCGGTATAGCGACTGGGCCGAAGAGAAGTTGAAAAGAAGAGGGTTAACGAAAGACTGATTGATGAATTGGTGTTGAGGATGGGAGGGAAGCAAAAAGTTGCACGAGAGAGGCGATGGCTTAGTTTTGTTTTGGATGCACCGGCTCGCGCATTAAGGGGTTAATCCGGGGTTACTGACCTATCAGTGTCATAGAAAGCCACTCCAAATTTAGCAATCTTGACTAACGCTCGTATCACTCCAGGATGTGGGAACGCGCCAAGGAAGACGCCCCAGTTGCCAGGCAACTTTAGCTAGGGTGAGCAGGTGAGGTGAGCATCATTACAGTGGGGAGAGACATGGGCTTTTGAGCAGGAGGAAATTGGGTTGCACTGCACAGACGTTGAAAAGTTAGAATGTCAATCGAAGGTTGAAGACTTTTTGACATGTGCCACGTCAAAATGCATGTGTAAGAGGCTTGATGGAATTGTCAAAGAAGGACTAAAACGGTGATGCAAAGTACCGTATGAGTGCAGCAAGTTCAGGTCGACGAATGAGATTGCGATCGCCCATCCCAAACAAGCTGAAACTGTCAGGCTCTGGTCAAAGCTAATATCGCGACCCATGTTTTCTAGGCTGATCTGATGGTTTAGGGCTTATGGAAAAAATGGCGGAGTTTAATTAATTGACTTCTGCAACCGATAATCCATATTTACGCCAAGATTTGCTGTTGTATTCTCAAGAATATCACGATCTCTAGGGCTGATGTAACCTCTAAATCCTCCTTTCGACGAGGAGAGTTGTCGCAAATTCAGTCCTTTTATGGGAACATGAGCCCATCTCGAATACCAAAAAATCGTATTTCGCGGTAATCGCATCTTCAGCCATACCATATACATTTCACCCAATTTACCTGGCCTTGTTGCTGGAGCTTCGGATATAAGGCTCTATGGGGAAAACCTGGGATTCAGGTGTGACTCCATCATACAGCTCTGCCCACCGGTCGCTCAGTGGCTTTGGAGTTTCCCAAGCATTCTCAGGGTCTCTTAACCAAAGGCGCAAAAGATGACGCCTGGACAAGAATAATTGTGGTTATTACATAGGCAGCGATGGAGGTTTGTAGGAAGTGCGCTTACTGTTGAGTCTCGGAGTCCGTAAAACCATCTCGAGCGTGAAAGACAGCGAGGTTGTTGATATACTGCATGTCACCCTTGGCGAAGTTGGTAGAAACACTTAGCTTATCTCCCAGAAAATGAAGAGTATCGAGGGCTTCAGCCTGAGCTTCTGTGATAGGTGGGATGTCGTGGCTTCGGGGGAGTGCGCCGAATCCTACAAAGTATCGGCGAGCATACTGCAATGCTACTCTCTCTGGCGATGACTCCGTAGGCTTTTGATAGTGGAGAAGTGGCCGTGTGGCATATTTCTTATCTGAGCCCGAGAAACTGAATCTATCGTTAGCCAACTTCGACAAGCCTGTGGCTGCGATCAGCCGAGGAAAGTCGTGTTCTTACACTTCAACATCCCAATTCTGCGACAAAGTGTGAATCAAGTCCGGGCGAGTTTTCGCAATTTCATTGTAGACACGCCATGTGCTGGCAATCCTGCTCGCGCCGCCCTCCAAAGCAGTGGAAAGACAGAAGAGGGACACAATATCGCCAGTATCAGTGTGAAAGACTTGCTTGTCGGTAGTATAAGCTGGACTGCCAATTGCACCCTTCTCTTGAGTAGAGCTCAGATCCTTCACGTGGGTAAGAACAACGTCGGCGGGCTTGCCGTTGAACTTGCTGTCTTGGCGACCCCTCTGTCCGGCGATGTGTGCGGAGATACCAACGTAGATGATGATATTGTCTTGTCGGCTATACTTAGCAACATCGACACCGCGAATCACAAAGAAGCCGTGACCTTTGTGAAGTTCATCCGATAGCTTGCGCAATTCCGAGTGCAAGTTGGGCAAAGGAAATGTTTCTGATGAGAGGTGTCCAAGTGAGACCCCAAGACCTGTTGATGTCAGATGAGGGGATATGCGATTGCCAAGAGTTGGTTACCTTTGAAATGTTGTAAAGCCTGATCAATCTCATTGAGTTGCTCCGGAGAAAGAACGTATGTCCAGTCATACGTCTTACCAACCGAGTCTCCTTCCCAGACAAGATCCCCTGTCAATTGTTGTGGGAGACCATCTGGAACTGTAGAAGGTAGATTTCCCTCTTGGAGACGTTTAGCTGATCTAGCTTGATACTTTTCGTAGTTGGGTGTGTATTCAATGTCTGGCTGACCAGGCGGTCCCGGAGCCGTGGTAGTGATAGTAGCTGTTGCAGACATGGTGGCGTGGATGTTGCAATTTACAATAGATGTTTTGCAAGAGGAATATGATAGCTCTTATACGTTTAAAAATGGATAAATGGTTGGTGGCTCATTACTAAAAGCCTCTACAACACTGCTTTGGTGGGATCTGCAGAATGAGGTAATACCTGACCACGATTGCACTATAGCATATGCGGCACACCAAATCCTCCGAAACGGAGCATAAAATTCCCATTTACGTAAATACAAACCGAAAGATATCAGTAAAGCCGCCTGATTATTGTAATTGTTTCCGTAGAAAGCCGATGGCCCACGTCGGAGTGATCCCGACAATTATTCTCTGTAAGCTTCCAACGTGGTTTTACCAGACAGCAATCTCCAAGCCCAGAGTAAATCAACAACGACGATGTCCCCGAAACTAAACACAAGGCTTCCTCCAAAAACCCAGCTGTAGTACCACCATGCATTATCTTCATCTAAATTAGCGACCTGACAGGCAATAGCCCAAGGAAGCACATAGAGAATGTTGCTTGCGAGACTTTGATAGAGATACCATCTCGGCCGAGTTGCAAGAAGGATCGTGGCAAGTTGAGTGGACATGGCATAAAAGACATAACACCAATCGAGGCTTCGCCACATATACGCGGTGACTTCTGCAACTTCGTGGGAGCCACTGATATATGAAGCGAACGGGTACGCTCCAAACAAAGTGAGGAAAATCGCTATAGGAACTTCGAAGATGAGTGCAAGGACCAATGACCTCAGCGCTGGTCGTATAATGGTGTGTAAGTCCTTCCATGTTGCCCTTGGATTTCGTGTAGTAACGTTCATACGTCTCCTCCAATCTCCCCAGTTGTGGCCGATGAATTGTAAAGCAGTCGCCTCTAACGCTTGGACGGGGACCATGATTAGACCCCAACGAATAGTGTTGAACACTCCCCAAGCCGTGGCATAGACGGCCCCCAAGGCAACGATCGTGCTGACTAGCCATAAATAGAGCGCATTTCTCGCCGCGGACTCGGCGAAGAAGATCAGTCCGGGCGGTAGAAGGACTTTGAGTGAATCGAAACTTGGGTGCAATTGATCCTGAGGTCCATGCGGAGTGTGTCTGAGAAAAGACCATGTATTCGACCAGAGGAAATAGGCGAGACCGGCGAATGAAGCCACAAGATTGCAGACTAGTTGAATTGTAATTTGTATATTGGCAGTGGGAGTGACTGAGCCCACGTGAAAACGAGAGATCAGGATGAAATCCAATATGATATTGACAGCAAACTTGACGGTACTGATCGCTAGCGGAATATCTGGCTTGTCTAAAGCTCTCGTCGCTGAAGATACTGCTGTTTCCAATGCTCCGCTAAATACAGTAAAGGAGGCAATCCGTACATACGTCAGACTCACGTCGCGTATTTCGGCAGGAACGAAGCTTTTGGCGAATTCTGATGCGGCTCCCAGGAATATGACACTCAGTATCAGCCCTATAACAGACTGAAAAGCGATCAGAGTATGGGTCAATTGAAGACGTTGAGCTAGGGTTCTAGACGCCTTGTCTCCTATGATCACCCATGCTGCTCTCGGTAGGCCTTCGTTGACTGCCTCGGAAGCTGTGTTCATATAAGTGTAGGCGTCTGTTAACACAACCATAGACGAATCGATGTTGGCCACCCAAAGCTTGGCCACTGTTCCGTAGAGAGCTGGTAGGATAAAGGATGCAAGGTTGAATAAGAGAGAGCCTGTGTAGTGTGTGCGGTGAAAGGCTGAGGATGAACACATGGATGGTATGCGTCGGACACGCCGTGTTATGCTATTGAAGATCTTCATGTTGGTCACATGGGCTCAAAACTTCTTGAAGATAGTAGGGATATGCTTAATTTCGATGGCAAGACAGGAATGAGATGCTCGAGAGGGGAAGTTGATATTTGTGCTACAGAGCCATGAGGGATAAATCCGCAATTCAGTCGCTTTGACCCTGCCCCTCCTCGACTGGTCGGCCTCCTGCATAACGAGCGAAACCCTACATAGTATATATAGGAGCTAAATCTCCGGGAATTTTGGAGGGTAGGCAAGTGAGTTTTTCGAAAGAATGGGTGGCAGGTTCTTCTGAGGATCGGGATACCTCCAGCTGTCGCACTCCCCGGGCGCTTTGTCAATTACTCTGCCCTAAATTATAATACATGTCCAGCACAACTCATATCTACCCATCGATCTACCATTGTAAGGGCCTAGCATTCGAAAAACGGCATATTATCTGTCAGGACATCGAAGAGTCGGGGGTTTTGCCAAGTTGCCACCGCAAAGCTCCAGCTCGACTTAAAACCGCATATACCTACCTGTGTACTACTTCAGATCACGACTGAGCAGAAAGTAGGTTCTGTAGCAAAGGGTAAAAAATTCAGAACCTCACGACATGGAGAATGAACGGAAAAGTGCGCTTGTTTTGCCAAATCCCTGTCTGGAGGGACTGTAGCATCACGCCTGGTATGACAAACGCAGTTTAGGAGAGGAAGCCCGATAGATTTAACAAGAACCCTTACCTCGATACTATGTTTTACACTACTTTTAGCGTCCGTATGGCTTTTTTCTAAATTGTGCTGGCCTTCGGCCTATGAGCAACTCAGATTTGCCTTTGACTGAGTGGTGGATTTATGAACTTGATTCAGCCTACCCTCTATGTTTCACCTCATGCGGTGGCATTCAGTATCACAGAGCTTCCCCGCTAATCACAGCTGAGTGTACAAGCCAAGTGGTTATGATCTCTCGAGGATAGATAGGTCGCAAAGAGATTTGGAAATGTAACAGGCCCCCCTGGGAATGCCGCCATTGCTAAGTTATTAATAATAGTTCAAATTTGTGCAGTTGACCCGATAAAGTACTGGAATAGTGTTGAGTTCCAAGTTACTACAGATCTCCTATCCTCCGCATCAGGACGGAGGGTTCTCCAATGGAAAGCCCAAGCCCCTCTCTGACCATCTCTGTAATGTGTTACCTGCGAAGAGAGTCGGTGAGACTCCAGATCAGGTTCTGAGTGTTGTGAAACAAGTGATAACTTTGTGGTCAGACTTATGTGTTATTTTTGGGCGGTTCTATCGCTAAGCCATGCGTTCCCAGCCCGCATATGCGATACGAGCCCCGGCCTCTCGAATAACAGCCAACCTTGTGTTGCCAAGGGTTTCATTTTGTTGCTTTTGTGAAGAAGCATTTTCGCTGAGGCTTAGCGTAATGTGTCACCCTTCAGAGACATGCATAGCCAAGGCTTTGCGTTTTGAGGCGGAGTGTAATAGACTAATAGGTAATACGCAACTCTTCAGCCACGAAACCGGGTGCACATGTGTGACTACGTTTGGTAACACACCGACATGGATAGCCGAAGGCCAAACATACATATCTAGCATGGTCCCCTATGGTTACAGCTTTTCAATAGTCAATACAAGCCACGCTATCTTGAACAATCACTTTCTTGAGAACACGTACCCACGCCATGTCTGAACACCACTCAAGACCAGGATCGGACTTGTACGAGCCGGCGCCAGTTGATGATGTGGACGCAGAATCATCAGCGATGGACTTTGCCGAGGAAAACCCTAAACGCAAGGAATACGTTTCGCATGGAACCTTCAACAAGGACGGATGGGGCCTAGAGATACTGTCGTTGCTTGTCAGCCTCGCCCTATTCGTTGGAATAGTTCTGATCTTCTATACCATGAAAAACAAGGCTCTTTCTAATAGCCGCTTCCAATTGACATAAACACGGCTATCGCAATCTTGGCGACAGGTTGCACGGCAGCGATGATGCACAATGTGAGCGCCTTTATCGGCCAACTCAAATGGCTTTACTTTGGGAATTCCCCTCGCCAGCTGTACAACATTGAGAGGTTCGATGAAGCGAGCCGAGGCCCGTATGGATCAGCCATCTTCGTCTTCAGAACTCCATGGAACATGGCCACCTTTGGCGCTCTCATAACAATTTTACGACTCGGATTTGCCCCCTTTTCTCAGCAAGTCATCAGCTTACAGCCTCGAGAAGTGTCTATTCAAGATAATACTACCACCTTTGGATTCGCGCACGCCTACGACAGACACATTCCTAGTGCTGGCGGCGGTAAGCCATTTTAGTGCCATAGCTTAGAGAACACTCTAACGATTCCTCATCTAGAGATACACCCCGACGCACAGATGCAATCTGCTATCCTCCAAGGTCTTTACGACATCAATAATATTCCTCTTTTCAATTGTAGTGGCCTCTGCTGTTGGAATAGCTCCTACGTATCCTTAGGTTTTAAGAGTCATTGCAAAAACGTCACTATTTCAACATTGGAAACAGAATCCTGTGTTGTAACAATGAATGGTGCCGTTACCAAGTGCAATCTGACAACACCAGGAGGTATAACCCTGACAACTCAGCGTTGGGCGACCGAATACCGAACTGAGTTTCGAATGAACCCTACTACGAACAAAGGATCTTATTTCGGAGGTCTCCATGAACATGGTGAAGTTGCCAGAATGGCGATTTACCGTTCAGGTAGTGATAACGGTAATCGCGATCAAAATATCAACATAACGGAATGTACCGTGGATCTCACTGCTTACAAATATGTGAGAGCTCAAGCAGATGGTAGCACCTTTGCTTTCGGGGAGGCTTTTGAAATTGATCTTCGAAATGCTTCATGGAATTTGACGCAGGACCTATCCAGCCTTTACGCCCTTCAAAGTAACGACATAACGTTAACGAATTTACCACGACTCACTATATACCCTGGAGACCTTTACACCCTGAGAGCCTTTTTCGAGACCACCATGTTTCAGTCGGAGTACGTTTACGGAAATTATGATGGCAAGAACCCTGGACTAAGCGCTGCCCTCGCTGGTGGTATAGATCTCCAGGGTGCTTTGGATAGCATGGCGAGGAGTATAACGGACTATCTACGTTCAGGGCCAAATATGCAACTGGCCACAGGATTTCGAATAGAGACTGAGATATTCGTACTCATTCGATGGCGGTGGTTGATTGGACCCGGGCTTTTGGAGTTGGCTGCATTGATATTCACCGTCTGCACAATAGCTGGCAATGCCAGAAAGCGCCAGGTGCCACTTTGGAAATCATCAGCACTTGTACTTCTGACCTGCCAGCATGACGCAGATGCGGGCCAGATTAATGGAGAACTTAGGGATGTCAAAGAACTTAAGAAGATGGCAAAGGCCTCGAAAGCGCAGCTAGCGTAGGAAGCTGAAATGCAATAGAAAGAGTTGTTGTATTTTGCTAGAGTCAGGGGACGTTTTAATGGATGTACCTTTTGTCAAAACACTAAGCAACTATAAAGTCAATATTTACGTGCCAACTCTCCTGGACTTTGTTTCATACAGTGGCTATGCTAATCAAGGATGAAGAGCAAGCTAATGTCGTACGACAGAGTGATAAACTCTCAATGAACTATCGAGACCTCAATACTTCTTTCTGAACCACACCTTTCTTGGAATCTTAAATAATCTCTCCTGCCATGAGTCCACTGATGTACGACTAACCCACAACATTCCAATACTTATCGAAAGGCCGTATCGTGTAATGAACGCCTCCTCCTAGGACGACTAAAACCGTATCTCCCTGACATGTGCTCGAGAGACCTCTCCCCATCCACCCAGCCTTCGTTATGATAAGAGATCGGCCGAAACAATAGTTACGCATAAGAGGCGCATGATGCTCTTGAACCCCACCCGCCGACGCTTCCAGAATCTGCACCTTTGCCTTGCTTTTATCTCCCTGATTGCTAAGTAACGATGCGATATCTTCTCAAGTTCGGAGAAATTCGTGTACCCAGGCTCATCATCTACGAAGCATTGGTCTATGCGTTTACCATTCGGGTCATGTTGTCTCGTTGTTGTAGTTTGAATGAAATGCTTCATCCATACGAGAGTATCGTCGAGTGGCGCAACTGAGAGAGCGAGCTTTAGAATTGGTGTCACTGTTACATCGAGCTCAGCCGACGTTTGTCTGTGGCCGGATGGGGCAATATTGAACTGATGAACATGGGGCACTTCGTCGATCCTGAAGCCGCTTATTTTTAGAACAGAATTGCATTTCAAACCAGCAATTGAGTTGTGAAAACTCACTTCCAAGCCATCAGATGCTGCGTATCGATTAGGTAAACCAAACCTTGCTGGTCTGGAGATATACGACTATTCGATTCAAGAGAGGTTTGTTGAAATAACTCCTTTGTATGCGTTGAAGTCGCTTCAGTCCGGACACCAGGAAGGGAGATTCAGATTATGTAGGCGCCGTTTTCTCGTTTCCTTCCCCTCATGCACTGTGTGCGGGTTAGAATCGCAAGTGAATGGTTCTCTTCTCCTTCTTCTTTTTTTAGTAAGAAGAGGGCTATTTGTTATATAAATTAGTTATATCGATACTGTAGTCTGACCTTAACTCTTCCGGTAAGGTTGAGCTATCCTCGCTTCAAGTGCCAGAACCTAGGACGCCGTAGACTTCATCTTTCTGACCACTAGCATGAAACTTGACTTGAGTGATTGACATCAAGGCGTCAAGTGGCCAGCGTTCTTGCTTGATTTCACGAAAATGTTTGAGCCGATCGCTATTTATTACAATAGAAAAGAAATCTCAAATATCATATCGGACATGTGTATGCGGAGGAAATAGCTTTTATTCAATCTGACGACACTCCATCTAACTGCCTGCATCTAATGCCCAATACTTCAAGATCGAAAAAGCTGCTCAAATTTTGACTTTCCCTCCAACTGCTGGATCTCCTGCTTCAGCGCATCAATGCGATAGTTTTTGAATGCCTTTTCTATTCGTCCTCTGACTTCAGAGTTCTTTGTAATAGTGCGTGACGCTGATGCCGTGCCTGTAACAAGGCCCGCTTCGCCGCCTAGGAATAAACCCCCAATGGAGAAAAAGAAGTAGGTCGCCGCATCACCCCATTTAGATGGTGCGAGCTTATCAGAGATATCAGGGATAGGTTCTACGAAGAAAGATGGTTTCAGAATATGACATGTATCGACAGATTCGACAAAGATAAGAGAAGGAACAACGTACCGGTACGGCCATCTGCGAACTGGACTTTCACGGGCTTCTCCGTCGCTCTGAATGCGTTAAAGTAGGCCACTCGCATCGATCGCAGTCTGAAAGCGCAATAGATGCCCAAGCCTACACCGAGCAGCGAGCCCACTGTTGCATGGGTAGACACCTTGCCTCCTGCGCGTCTCAAGACGTCGCGGTCTTCCTGGCTTAGGCTAGATCATATCAGTATCTTTGATATTAAATTCATTGCAAGATAAAGTGTAGACACACTCGTGCTGAAGGTGCTCTTCTGCAAGTCTGCTCAGGTCTGTGCTCCTCCCGTTACGAAAGGCGGCTAGCGATCCTGACATTGTTGAAATCGTAGGTATATGATTGTATCTAACAAATAATATTCAGAGCACAGCCTGTACTATGGTATAAAGAGATGGGAGTTTTTATAACGGAACGTGTGACTCTGACATATTGATGTTTGAATCATGCTGCTTGCCCTGATTTAATAGGAGAGCAGAGAGAACCTGACAATGAGAAAACAGCAACGAAATGTCATTATTACATCTCTGCATGTTCATAATGACACTAGCGTGGAGTATAAATGCACGCTAACTAAAGAGAAATATACTTGCATAAGTTAGCGAGCGACGCAATATGCTAATAAGTTATGCAAACTTGGCGTTGAGGTAAGCGAGATTACAATCGGCGGTATCGAAAAGCTTGAATAATAAATCCGAGGAGAAATTGGGATAGTTTTTTTCCTGACGACTTGAAGATTCCAATTAAAAAAAGGCAAAACTTTAAGGGTGTATAAGCACTAAAAACAAAGTTCGTTGCCCATGGAAATTATCCCCGGCCCAAATTCTGTGGTTAGGAAGCGTCCATCCCCGCTCGGGACACTTCATCAAAGTCCCGACTTCAAAAG
The DNA here is from genome assembly GCA_014822085.1 of Fusarium stilboides. Classification (NCBI taxonomy): domain Eukaryota; kingdom Fungi; phylum Ascomycota; class Sordariomycetes; order Hypocreales; family Nectriaceae; genus Fusarium; species Fusarium stilboides. The sequence continues at coordinate 175,982 of JAASAY010000269.1, forward strand.
GACAACATCATGGCGCAAGAAATCACTCGACCAGAACCCCCAGCCGTCAAGAGCAATGGTTTCCAGGTGACATATGGTCGTTTCAGTGCCATCCCGGGAGATATCGATCGAGTGAATGGCAACCGCCTGAGGCAACTCTTTTACCCAGACTCTCTACGATTGAAGAGAGATCAGAAAGAAGCTAGCGAGGCAGCCCGGCTACTATTCAAGAAGCCATTCTTTGCGGGGCAGCTCAAGCACTATGGCATCAATTTCCCGTCATCTGCCAAGATGGGGGATCTGCGGGAGCTTCTAAAGAACGCAGTCCACCAAGGCCAAGTAAGTAATGCAAATCTGACTGGACTCGCACAAGTATCCTGCGATGATTCGGACCTTTTACTGATATTTTATCGCAGTGTGATCATGTCCCAGAGTCGGTTTCCTCCCTGCGACAGTCAATGGAACGCACTTTACAACCTTTATATCAGAAGTGGGAAAGTGATGTTCGAGAATGGGATGAGAAAGAGAAACAGAGAAAACAAGAAGCCTTTAGTAGATGCACAACAGCTGGCGAAAAAGCCGCATACGACCTAGACCTCTTCCTCGATCACTACTTCCTGACAGATGGAAAGCCTGATGAGCTCAAAACATCTGAACCTTTAGCGCTGGAAGGTTTCGACCAAAGGCTGACACTTCATTTGATGGCCGAGACCATTCCTGGCCTTCACACGGTCAGCGGGGGCTCTGGAAGCAATCGCACACTTTGTATTGGGTGGAACAGAAGTGCGGTGATTAATTTAGCAAGGTCTATCGACAGCCGAGCTCGCGAGGCTGCAAAGCAACTGAAAGAGGAGAAGTGGAAAGAAGCGATGGAAGAACACTTGCAGTATGTATCTGCTTCGACCTCGAAGACTATAAGACCAAAGGGGAAAGGCAAGCAACGGTTCGATCTTCGACAATGCCAGGGATCGCATATCATCAAATGCGATGTCGTGACGGATGGTTGGGAGGATCTTGCTCTCCACATACTTACTCTCGACATCTACGCTGGCAAAGATGGAAAACTCACTGCAAACTATGATTTTGGAATCATCGAAGGGACGATGCTTTTGGCAGATAACGAAGAGAGCTTGGACGCGATTACTGGCACTCTGGATGACTCTGATGCCGATTCAGAAACAGAGGACAGCGAAGAATCAGAGGACGGAGATGAAGATGGAGAACGAGAGCAGAAAAAGGGACGAAAAAGGAGCTTGGTACAAGACACGAAATCGAAAAGTAAAGCAAAGGGCAAGGACAATCGTTCAGCTAAACGGCAAAAAGCTGCACCTTCGCTCTCTCGTCGCGTCTTCTACCGAATGCGAGGTCGGGAAACCGGAGAGGGCGAGATCCTCTCAGACCCGGAACCTGGGCAAATCGACTTCCTGAACGACGGATGCACGAAGTTTTCTGGCTTAGCATATCACTTTCCTTACGTTAGTGATAATGTCGAATTCAGTGGTTATAAGATCACTGACTCCCCAAAGGGGAGACCTGAGAGTTGGAATGACTATTCAGAGGCAGCCTATGAATATGCAAGAGGGGCAAGATGGCATTGAAGGAACTCGCGCTGCTCTGGCACATCTTCTTACGAGAACAACCTATTTACTGAGTTGGAATGGAAACCCTATAATTATTCCAAATTCACTTATCAATCTCATTGCGTTAAAATATAGGCAATCACGTCCAGTCAGAGAAACTATTCATTCATCTTGACTTTGGTTATACTATTCAAACAAGCCGGCCAGAATCTGACCGTTCTAAAGTCTACACTTTTTAAACAGAGTAAGGCTTTCCTTTCTTGATAGTCTCAAGAACAGCAACACTAAGCTCAGGCAGCTTGAAGTTGAAAGCTCCCTTGCGATCAGCCTTAAGCACAGTCTTCTTGCTGTTGACAATGTTGACACCAGTGTGAGGGTCGTTGTACGCGAAGGGGTCGTCCTTTTTGTTGGTCAGGAGAGTCAGCTCGGCCTGAGCACCAGGCTTGACTCCCTCGAAAGAGAGTGACACAGGCACATCAGCTCCCTTGGTAGTGTTGTAAGCGGCTCCCTTCCAGATGAAGCTACCCTTGTCCTCGTTCTTTCCAGCGACGTAGAAGAGAGGATCGAAATCGGCGGAGGCGGGGAGAGTGTGGGACATGGGGTGTCCGGCAAAGAGCTCCCACACGTACCAACTCGTGGAGCGAGTGGTCATGGCAGAGTCAGCGGCAAACTGCACAATAGTAACAGCCCATTGCCATTTGTTCATGTTCCTGAGGACAGGAGCATAGAAGGTTCCGGGGATACGGTCGGCGTTGCGCTCGTAGCCGATGAGAGAAACAGCCTCACCGACGGTGCCTATCTACAAGTTAATATCGCCGAACAGGTTCAACTAAGCAGTCAGAGGGTTAAAGACTTACCGATCCACCACGGGAAAGGCATTAGGTTACCCTCCCACTTGGTTCCTCCGTTGGGATGAACAGCGGCAACTTCTCCTACGATGTGAGGAACTTCGTTGTCGAAGAGGTCGAACTCATCCACCAGAGCGTTGGGCTCTCGGTAAGGATGGTAATCACCGAGAACACCTTCAGGAAGTTTGATACCTTCGTTCTTCACAGCAACAGGGTCCTTAGCATAACCTGAAGCAATAACAGTGATGTCGTCATAAGCGCCCTCGATGGCCTTCTGGAACATGGGCAAACGGTACTCCTTGTAGGAGTCCCATCCAGCGGGGTAGCCAGCGAGCCAGTCCTCGTTTCCTACTTCAACATAGTGAAGCTTGAAAGGCTCGGGGTGGCCAAGCTCGGCACGACGCTTGCCCCATTTGGAGTCAGCAGGACCTCGGATGAATTCGATCTCGTCGAGGGCATCGTCGATGAATGGCTGGAGGTCTTCCTTGGAGGTGAGGCCACCGTCGAGTGAGAGACCAGCATAAACACCGAGAATAATTTCAAGCTTCATGTCCTCAGCCCATAGGAGATACTCCATGAGTCCAAGACCATGAGTTTGCTGGTAGCTCCAGACACCCTCAAAACCAGGGCGGTTGCGGAGAGGTCCAAGAGAGTCCTTCCAGTCCCACCATGTCTTGTTGGTGTTTCCCTCCAGCATGTTACCGCCGGGAAAACGGAGAAGGCTCTTTGGAAAACAGTCAGTGGAATGCTCAAGTCACGTATACCGCGCCGTAACTTACAGGGTGCAGGCCTTCGAGAGCTTCAGCAAGGTCAACTCGGAGACCGTTCTTGCGGTTCTTGTAAGTAGGAGGGAACACGCTGATGAGATTAAAGTCCAGAGATCCATCAGCACCCTACCGAAAGTTAGCTTCAGTCATGTTGAGTTTCTCCGTTCAAGAGAACTTACCTTGGGGTCAAAGGTGATGGCAAAGGTGTTGTTACTGTTGGGAGCATTCTTCTTGGGAACCAGCTCGAACTCGTGCTCAACCCATTCCTTCTTGTTGGCCTTAGACTTGACCTTGACGCTGCCAAAGATATCATCGGTGAGGTTAGACTGCAGCGAGGCAGTGAAGTGGCCCTTGTAAGCACCCTTGACCCAGAAAGATCCAGTGTACTTCTGCTTCTTGACATCCATTCCCCAGTAGCCCTCGTTAAGAAAACCGATCTCCTTTTGGCTCTTCTTTCCAGGCTTCACATTCATGGATACGGGCAGAGCATCGGAGAGAGGGTCATCTAGACGGTTGAGTGACAGGTTGGCACCATTGATCGGCCTCCATCCCGAAAGGTTGACGGGGTACTTCTTGCTGTACTGGAAAGCTCGGTTGCGGATAAGCTCGGCGTATATACCACCGTCACCGGAGTTGTTGATATCCTGATACCATGTAGTCAGTGACTATGGTCCCTCCCCTCTCAGGTCAAGAGGAGCTCACCTCGTGAAGGAAACCATATTGATGACCGCTCGTAGCGTTTCCGCCCTTGCCGTCAACTTTGATGGTGACAGACTCGGCCGCGACAAAGCATGCCGCAGCCGCCAGGATCGAACTGAAACGAACCATGATGAAGTTGGCACTTTCCAATGGAGAGGTCAATGGTTCAGCGACGATCTCGAGGTAGGTTTCAATGGCTTTTATACATGTTGCAGTAGGATGTCACTCGCATGAACTGTCTCCTCATGTCCATCCGCTCCAGTCAACATCTCCGTGCTTGCAGCTTATTCTGGGAGGGATATTCCCCAATATCGCACGAGAGCGAAGCGGTCCAATGGAAATAGGACTTGAGCTTCTCCGCATTACGTCGATCGTATCATTGACGCTGCCGAGACGGGTGACAACCTTAACTCGTGATGCTAAGCCCCCCCATATTCTTTGTCAATGCGGGGAGATCGAAACGGTGAAGTCTGGGGCTTTAGCGTGGTGTTCGGGATATCTCAGCCCATGACGTTAGTTGTCTGCCGATCATAACTTGTTTCTGAGTTGGGGTAAGGTTGCAATGAACCAGGGGTTAAAGCTCGGATGCTGAAATGCCTGATTAGATACGAAATGCGTGGATGGGATTCGTGCGCATGGAAAAGCTTGTGTGGGTTTGAGTCGCATTGGCTTTGATCAACATTACCTGACTCGGAATTGCTTCCAGGAACAAACTAGTAAGCTTTTCTGCTGAGAAGGTTCATTCAATTCATCCACGAATAAACGCAGCAAACTTTAAGCGACCAAATCCCATTCACGTTGACAAACATCGTTTAATTTACCGACAATCAATGCGATAATCTACTACACGGCACGAGGTCTTGAAGTAAGTAACAGGTCGTTGATGTCATAATCATTCTAGCATTCTCTTGGGCTAGTTCTAGTTTTATCAATATTACGTCAAGCATGAACAATTCTTTCCTTCTCGTGACTTTTACTCGTTTCCCTCCTCCATGTGGTCGACCTTCTCCTTGTGCGACAAGAATTGCTGAGGAGTGTTGACAGGTCGAGACTTGGCGAATTTGACTGTTGACCAGATCGAGGGCGACTCCTTGAAGACGAGCTCGATCTCCTCAAGGTTGCGGCCCATGGTCTCAGGGAAGAGGAAGAACACTGAGACGGGAACGCATGCGGCGATGACGGCAAAGACAATGTAATATTGCCAGCCGATAGTGTCGAGAGCAACTGGGGTAACCATGACCACAATGAAGTTCCTGCGTTATATGTTAACAATTGTTTACTAAAGAAATAGACGAGTTCTTAGAACATACCATAGCCAATGGTTGGCAGTCGAGATGGAAGACATGGCCATACGGAGACGGATCGGAGCAACCTCAGTACAGTAGAGGAAGTTGGCACCGAGGAAACCGATAGGAACCCAGGTGTTGTAAAGGTAGATGAAGCATCCAGCAGCAATCATGGCAGGCTTGTTGTCGCTACCGAAAGAGGTTGTAACGGCGAGAGCAATCATGCAGGCGGACATACCGACACCGCTGATGATGAAGACTGCTCGACGACCAAAGCGATCAATTGTGAAGAAAGCCAGGAAAGATGAAAGGAACTTCCAGGTGAGGGCACCTCCGCTGAGGACTCGCGACATCTCGGCGCTCATACCCAGGTTCTTCTGGAAAAGAATGGTGGCGTAGACACTGACGAGATTGGAGCCACTCATTTGCTGGTAGAACTGAAGCAAGATGCAAAGGCAGAATCGGTAGAGAAGCTTCTCATCACTGCCAGGCTTGAGCATGTCAACGAGACGGGCACCTCCGTCAGAGGTCTCCTCGAGCGAGTGCTCAATCCCGGCGACTTCGGCCAGGACCTCAGTCGAATCGATAGGAAGACCTCGGAGAGCTGCAACGGCGTGACGGGCCTCCTCAGATCTGTTCTTGAGGACGAGCCATCGGGGGCTCTCGGGGAAGAAGTAGATGGAAGCCATCAAGATGAGAGAGAAGGCGATGGCGATGGCGATCGGGGGTCTCCAGGTGACAGGTCCATGGTGGAACTCAAAGAATCCAAGGTTGATCCAGGACTCGAGGGTGTAGCCAAGGCAGATGAAGAGACCGGTCAAAACAACAGCACGACCACGGTTCTTTGCTGCCGAGGTCTCACTCTGCCAAACAGGGACGATAGAACTGAGTTGGCCGACACCCAGGCCAATGATGACTCTGCCAACAATGAACTGAGCAAGACCGAAAGAAGATGCCTCGAGGATTTCACCAATCAAGGTGCAAATGGCGGCGAAGAAGATGACATTGCGACGTCCAAACTTGTCACCAGTGTAGGAGCAAGTTAAGGAACCGACGAGGGCGCCAATAACGAAAGTGGCGACGACGAAGCCCTGCAGCGTGGACTTCCTGCTCTTCTCAGAGCCCTCAGAGTTGACGGTATCGATCTCGGGGAATGTTTTGACCCAATCCTCCTCGGTGAGCAGACCGCCAATGCCAGCTTGGTTGTAGCCAAAGAGGATAAAAGACGGAGCGACAATGGCGGCAATCTGAAGAATGCTCAACTTCTTGCCGCTGGCACCCAGGTATGTTGGTGAGCTCATCTTGACGCGTATCGTCTAGTTGAGCTTGAACGTAGAGTTAACGAGCAAGATACCTCTCTTAATGATGGTCCTCGTCGCGCTTTATACCAGATTCACTTCCCTGACTCTCTCGTCGGACTAGACTCCAGTTCTTGCGGAGCCCCATGGGACCATCTGAGGGCAATTGCCCCGTGTTGTGGGGTTTAGTTTTTGCTAATCAAGCGTGGGATTCAAACTGACCAGGAAGATGTTTTGGATTATTTTCTCACGGCAGTTCGTAACGGCTGGCTTATTGTTGGCCGGTTCTTCAAGTTCTACTGAAGTATACCGGATATGCGGCACGGTGGCTTTTCGGTGGTTCACTATATTGTGGAGATGGACCCGGACCATATGGGTCTCGGAGCTCCGCCGTCGTCATTGTCACGAGTCAAGGAAAAAGAAAATAACTCGGGTCCATGGGCTCATGACTTTGAAAATGTGGTGACGGGATTGCCGGAGTAACTGTAATAGGCATTCCTTATCACGGAACCGGCACCAGGGACTGTTTTACAAAGCAAGTTGAGGCTTCACTGAGGATCTGCATGCGCATACGGCACTGCATAACATGGCTCCGGCAGACGGTGTAGACCCTTGCCAGAAACATACGGGATGTGGCAGCCAAGATCGTTTGAATGCACGACGGCATTTCACTTCCAAAAATTAACTTTCGTTTGAGGCGATTTCGGACACGGCGATTCTGGAAGGCTTCTAGGCACAGACGCTGCTGTAGGTACTGTCGATCTCAATGACCGCTAACTGTAGCCTTTCCAAGCTGCCAGGCTAGATATGTCTCAAGCTAAAAACTTAGGTAATACGAGCTAAGGAATAGTGTAAGGAATCATGCAATTATCAAATCGATTCTCTACAAGCTTCGTCGCCACTAGGAACAAGTCTAGTCCAATGACCTATTCAGGTTGCCAAGCGGTAGCGATGACGGAGAGGTAGTAAAACAACGGACAACGCGGAGAATACACGGGGATAACAACACTTTTCTAGACTAGCAAGATTTCTCCAAATTGTGGATAGCATCTGTAGGACCCTTCCTTCAATTTCACTTCCATTCTGGGGAACATTAAGCTCAAAAACCCCCCGTTTTCACCGATGTTACACTGTTAGATTATTAGATTAGCTATTTACCCCGTATATCTTTCTCAACAGAAATTCTGATCCCATCTCTGGGGCCCACCTTGATGAAAAATCTAGGATATTCCCAGTTTAGATGACTCGGGTGTGTGTCAAATCCTACGTGAGGCTCAAGTCATGGTGACCTTGATGCCACGACCCCCACCCACCCGGACGTGACAAGCTAGCCCTGGACAAAAAACCAGCATTGAACACCGCCCTTTCCATGTGGGTTTTGGTGAGAGGCGGTTCTGTTTTTTATGTCCCCCCACGAACGGGGTCTCCGCTGTAGGCTGGAGAAAAAGAAAGGGCACCTACATACTACTGTATGTAGTAGAGAGACCAAGGGACCTTGCACATGGGGAACCGACTCATGTCACGGAATACCTCAATCAAGAATTACTGCTTATGACCAGTTCCGCCCAAATACGCGATGGCTGGTAAAAAGCCCAGGCCTTTCCCGTGACCACGACATATGCATAGCCTGGAAGCAACCATGAAGCGTTACAGATGTCACCGTATCACAATACAACCGTGACCCAGTATCAACGAAATACTTGCTACGATGTTCCTCTCGCCATGTTTGAGCAATCGTATTAGTAACTGTTAATTGGGCCGCTTGCGAGGGGTTTAAGCTTACCGAGGCTGCATCTTACGAGAAAGAGAAATCGAGATAAGCTGGACGCTAGTAGACCAACGTTGGAACACATGCATTATGACCAACTTTGTTATGGCATAGTTTGAGATCGTAAGACTCTATGAGAGACCTACAACTATCCAATGCATAAGGGTCCAGATGAAACTACAGTTGAATATCTAGAATGCTATATTCACGGATTTTGCTACCCTACAGCCAGGCGCTCTAAACTGATCGAGGGAAAAATCTACACACAGCATAGGAAGATTTTTCTTAATTTTCCATTTCAGGTATCAATTGGATTCATCTTTCATATTGAAATCTCGTTGATCCACGTGTTGCTTGCGTGGTATAAGTTCTCAATCTCGTTGGTGGAGTGGGAATACCAGGTCCAGAGCTTTTCGGGCGGACGATAGAGTAAATGACAAACGCTCGATCAGAGCCATATCGAATGATGATTGTTTTGGATATTAGGTAAATCATCAACGGACTTGTCATAGGGGAGACGTAACATGTGGAAAGAGAGGGAGCGAAAGCGGAGGGCGATTTTCCATCTAGAACGCACTCTCTGTCTCTGGGACGATTTTCTGTCTTAGTGCTCTATGATCCCTTCCTGACGTTACCAATGTGGGGCGTGACAGAATTCTGGCTCCAATCCCGGAGACAGAAATTCGTCCCGACTGCAAGTCAATCTCTTCCTCGACTGTCGATTGCTGAACGTATCAAAGCTTGTGACAAGTTGTGACAGGACGGAAATTCGTCACGGAGACCAAAAACCGTCCTGGGGACCTAAAATCGGACCGGTTTTCTGTTATTTACTGTCACATCCCACTTTGACAACGTGAGGAAGAAACAATAAAGCCGAAGCGCAAGAGTCAACAAGTCTTAGGAGGAAGAAGGAATTGCAGGTCATTCATGGAAACTGGCCGGCAGATCGGGTTGTGTCCTTCGGATTGCTAGACATTCGTTGGCCTGGAATTATCGCAACATGATTTGCAATAATTAATTGTCAGGTAGCACGCACAGAGGAACCCGAGCAGGTATGCTGACAAAGTGAAAGTGAAGGTATCATGCGTGAGGATCCGGGCTAGCTTAGCTGCGGCTTGGTGTTGCGCGCCAAACAGTTCTGCTACCGACTATCATCACGTGATTTAGCACGTGAACTTCCAGACTCGTGCCTGCATATCTTAGATGGCGGAGAATCTTGTGAGCACGACCCACCTTGGCCAGGCTTACAAATACCAAGGCGCTTGAAGAGATTGCGCTGCCTCGCCATTACTGCAAACGCTGGGACTATGGTCGTACCATGGCATTCAAGGTAAAAGGTGCATATTGAAAGCTGTCAAGCCTAGACCTGATTGAGTGATGCAACATCTCGGGCTAAGCGATGTAGATGCCTCAGGCTCAGTTCCCCGGCCCGGCCATCTGCAGTGTATGTCGATCTCATCGAGACAATGCAGCAATTCTCCACTTGGGCAAACAGGGCCGATCTTTCGCAAAAACGTACGTTGCGCTTTTTGCACCGAGCTCATAGTGAACTACTGGAGCCTGTAGGTGCTCAAAGCTTGCGATGGGTCATATATCTTCAGGACGCTGCCAAAACCCGAATTCCCGAGCGTATCTATTGCTTGTATGTAACATGTCCGACTGACAGAATGTCTATTGATTGGAGGCAATAATTGGGTCTACAATAGTATGAGTTCAAAGAATTATTCAGACCGCTGGAATATACCCTCATGTTCTCAATCGGGCCACCTTCGGTCCGCGACATCCTATCTTTACCAGGGCAGCCACCCTTTGACAGACTTCAAGTATACCCAGAGATAGACAGATAGATAGTTGGTGACTGTAAACAGGACAAATATGCCGAAGCAAGGCCAGGCATCAGAGCCTTCCACTTGGAGCGTAGACAAATACTACCTCGGTTAGTGGGTGCTGCTAGAGTGATTGGAAATATGAACTTACCTCTTCGCCAGAAGCATATTGACAGTATCCGCAATTCGAAGTCGCATCAGGGTTAGCAAGGTAGCCCTTGGTGTTATCCAACCAATCTTGTGCATAGCTTCCGCATGTAGAGTTGGAGGGAGCATCAAAGCGAATAAGTTCTGAGTCACTACATTCGACTGCAATCCGAGGAAGAATGATGGCCACTATTCCAGAGATCCAGTAGGTAAAGGGTCCTACATAGTAAAGGGTGTAGTGCCAGACTGCAGGCATGAGAGACGCAGGCTGCAGAATACCTGGTAAAAGAACTAGTTAGAGACACGCAGATACATCAGGAGAAGACTCATACCATTGAAAAGTTCAGCAGCTATGACAAAGAAGGGCATGATGTTTGCAGCCATTGATGCATCGGCACTAGTTCATAGAGTTAGCGTCAAGTTGGCATGAGAAGTCATATCCGAAACTTACCTGAGAGCAGCAATCCATTGTCCCCACGAAGTGATAAATAGTTGGAAAAGAACAAACATCAAAAACGTGTACCCAGCCGCGACACCCAAGGGGAAGCCGACGAGGAAATAGACTAGAACGTAGAACAAGACACCACCAGCTAGCGCAAAAGGCACTTCAGCAAGAATCTGTGCAGTAGTGAAGGCAATCCATCCGTATATGCGGCTGGGATATTCACGTCCCAGCCAGATGTTACGGTTCTCATCAAACATCATCGATGTTGCGTTGATGATTTCTGGAACAATCATGAGAACAAGGAATGCCGAGAATATGCGGTACTGCATAGCTGCTTCAGTGTCGTTCAGTTGCAGAAAGATGAGGCCATTGAGGGCGGCGTGAACGACACAGGCATAGAGGCGCGAGTAGACGTAATTGGGCGTGCGCCAGTACTGAGCCAACGTCCGATTTGTGAGAAGGGTCGCTTGTCTTAATGTAGAGGAAGTAAAGCCAGACTCGGCTTGGGCTGATTTCTGGGTTTCGTTCGTGGCGTCTTTCGCAGTCGTGAATCCATCGATAGCAGCGAGAACCTCAGCAGCCTCGGAAGACTTGGCCCATACATCAGGCCATGACTCCTCGCCAGATGAAGGTTTTTCTCGCACAGGAATCTCGATCAGAAGGTCGGCTACATTCTTGTGAGGAGGAGCGTTGACGCCACGGCTAGAAAAGAAGTCGAGGACCCTGGCAACGGGCCCAAAGTAGTATACCCTGCCACCGCGGTTGAGTGCAAGGACTCTATCAAACTTCGAATAGTCAGCGATGGTAATCGAATCCCATGCATGGGTAGGACTCACAAGATCAAAATGTTCCTGGCTCGCTTGGTGAATAGTACAGACAATGGCTTGTCCACCATCAGCAAGTCGTCGCAGCAGTCGCAGAATACTCATCGAGCCTTGACTGTCCAGACCCTGGTTCCAAGTCAGTACCGTATCATCGCACCTAGTCAGGTTGTGGTACTTACGCTGGTAGGCTCATCCAGGAACAACAGCAGGCTTGGCTTCGCACACAGCTCTACACCGATCGTGGTGCGTTTCTTTTGCTCGAGTGACAAGGAGCCGATGACCATGTCTTGCAGCTCGACCATTCCAAGAACATCGATGATCTTGTCAACATACGCTCGTTTCTCCTCACCGCTTGTAGTGGCGCTCTGTCGCAGAAGAGCTGAGAACTCAAATGCTTCTCGAACGGTGCTGGTTTCAACGTGAATGTCCATCTGCTGGCAGTAGCCGACACTACTTCCGAAAGATGGACCGACAGGCTGGTCGTCGACTCGCATCTCACCATTAACAGTGCCAGTAGCTTGTTGTGTAAGGACAGTGAGAACTGTAAGCAATATGTCAGTCTGAAGACGGGAAGTGAAGACAATGCGAAAGGACAAAACGTACGGGTACTCTTGCCAGCACCAGAAGCTCCAACGAGAGCTGTCAGCTTCCCGGGCTCACAGTAGCCGGAGACATCTTGGAGTAGCTGCTTGTCACCATTCTGGTATGGAACAGTATAATCAAGGCTTTTCCAGGTGAACGTCGAACCAGACTGAGCCAGCTTCTCATTTGAGTCGGTCCCAGATGTTGTGTCGACTGTGGCCTGTGATTGCTCGACGCTCTCTTCGTCACGAGTACGTTTCGATCCAAACTTCTTCCATCCCTGCGCATACTCAAGGATTGAACCACCACTGCGAACCCAATCCACGTACTCCACAATGAACATGTTGATTAGGAGGAAGCCAAAGGTAAAGGCGAGCAGAATGCTATAGTTACGGCCGAGATTACCGTAGCTGAAGCCGAACTCACTTCGAATGTACTCGTTGCCATCAATATCCAGCTGGCCTGGAGTGGACCCTTTGGACGCACATGCTTGGTATGTCGAATCATCGTAACCTGATCCTGCGGGGATGATGGATCCGGATTGGCATGGAAAGCTTCGGCCTCTGAACTCGGCCGACATGATGTTTTCGTAGGCGAAGGGGACAGGAGTGATGTACTACAGATGATGAGCTGAGAGCTGACAGTCAAATCGGATCGACATGGTACTTACCGCTAACCAGCCTACCCAAGGGACTTCGGAAATCATCCGTTCAACAGACCGGACGTAACCACCGCAGGCAACAGCAATGATAAGGTAGACACCACAGAACCTAAGTGCAACTTCCAGTTGGGGGGACAGAGCGCCAAACACGCGGTACGAAGCGGTAAAGGCCATGGCGGAAAAGAATACTGTTGAGAGGAATATGAAAAAGGCTCCGGCCTAATGTATCGTTAGTATGTGCGGATGTAGTTCAAGAAACCTAATGTCGAACTTACATCCATTCTTAATCCACTGAGGAAGTAAGCAATGATGCTATATGTTGCACTCTGAAGAAGTATCAAAGGTACGTCGAGCAACGCTTTGCCAACAACAACCGCACTAGGCCGTACCATCGCATACCTCTTCTGACGACTCACAACTGTCCTATCATGAAATGCAGCATCCAACTCTGCCAATTGGAACCAAGCGACAAACACAGCAGAGTAAAAGCAGAAGCCGCCTCGAGAGTAGACACCGCCCGAGTCGTCTGGCATGTTGTAGAACATGGAAGCGAGCAGAAAGGCGCAGATGATGATGCAGATGAACTTGGACATAAACGGCGTTTTGTGACCCTTGAGTTGCCAAAAGTCACGCTTGGCGCAGAGGTAGACTTGACGAAAGAAAGAGGTGTTGTAAGATGATTTGGGCCGAACAAAGCGTGACTTGGTGTTCTTGGCGTGCGTTGTCAAAGCATCTGGTGTAGGAGTATTGTCGCTTGCAGAAGACCTAGCCGAGACGTCATTCTGCTCTGTCTCACAGAGCCTAATCTCGTCTTGAACATCCTGAAATGCCTTACTCTCGCGAAACGCCCTCTCAAGATTCTCAGCACCACGAGGAACACTGTCTTTAGCATCCTTTCGAACAACGTCCTCGTCACTTGAGGCGACACTTGTGAGAAAGTCACTCAATGTCTGTCGGGGTAGTCGTTCGTATCCTAGAGTGTAGAAATAGGCCTCGGCATTCTTGATTGGACCTTGGTAGAGCATGCGCCCTTGGTCGATCAGTAGAACTTTGTCCACTAGGTTGCAGATAGCGTCTGAAGCTTGGTAAAGCGACACCACCGTTGCTCGATCGCAAGCGTCCGTCATGATACGCAATGATCGGATAAAGTCAACGGCAGAAGAAGCATCGAGTCCTCGAGTTGACCCGTCCCATGCATTTACAGATGCATCAGAAGCCAGAGACTCTAAAATTGAGACTCGTTTCCGTTCACCACCTGATACGCCGCGAATAAACTCGTTTCCAACCAGGGTGTCCATGACATGTGTCATGCCGAACGCTTTGCCAAATTCCTGAATGAAGCGTGGTGCCTGGTGTAGCCATCGTTTGGGTGTCTTGTTCTGAAGCGCAAAGTCGAGTGTTTGACGGACAGTCAAGGTCGGTAGGTGAAGATCGTCCTCGGGGATGTAAGTAACGAGACCACGATAATTCTTTGACACTTCTTGTGGTGATACTCCGGAGTAGTCAATCGAGCCTTTGATGTTGAGGAAGGATTTATGATCGTTACCAATAGTACGTAGGAAGGTGCTACATCCCGACCCAGGGTTACCCAACACACTATTGAGCTTTTAGCAAATGTTATCATACTGCAACGGGCGATAGAACTTACAGCATCATCTGACCATTGCGCACCACACCAGAGAAATCACGAATCAATGGCCGGCCATCTTCAGGTTTGATAGGCGATACAATCTTCTTCAGTGTCAATTCGTAGATGTCCTGGCATGTCAAGGTCCTCCGAATCGCGTCTTTGACCGTCTTGACTGGAGCAGCGCCTCCTGCGCGACCGTAAGTAGTCACTGACTTGAAGCATACGCTCAAAGGCGGAGGTCGAGGGTTGTCCTGGTCGTGCTGCAAGTACTTCTCCAGATCTTCGAATGCAGTGTTCTCGTGGGGTTCTGTCACGGCTCTGTGGAGCCCGGCAACTGCATGTTCTATTTCATCGTCGACTGTGACGTGCTCAACTCCCTCTTGAGATTCTCGGGTCTGTTCTGTGTGATTGGTACGGTGTTCATGAGTGTTGACTCTCGAGAGGAGCGTGGGTGGCATTATGGTTTTGCCTTGTTCTTTAGATGTGTGACCTCGATTTACTTATAAACATCGAATATGGGATGTATGATGTATCCACGTTGGTTGTTGTGCGTTGACGACCAGATCAGGTCAGGTTGCCTGGTTCATACGTGTTGTTAGAAATTCTTGTGTTGAACATTGTGGGTTCTTCTACATTCTTATATAGACTATAATGACACAGGGGTTACAAATCACAGTTAAACATGGCCATACATGTTATTACCTGGATGTGGCATCTTTATGTACAATTGCAAAATAGCGTCGTCTTGGCATTGCTAGTTGTTGCTTCGAATAGGCAAGTGGGTCTACATTACGCTTGCGGTGATCCAGTTGAAAACTTAGAACCCAATCGGCGTCATCGGTCTCGTAACCCGCGGCTTGCGATGACTCCCATTTACTATGGACCGTCGTTAATCCGAAGCTCCATTGGCATGGCATTAGTAATTGGGCGGAGCAAACAAAGGCTTACAGAGTCACCATCAACATGTAGGCATGCCAGGATTTGGTTCAGGGATCGGAGTCAGAGACTTATCGACATTTCATGTCTACGGACATCGAAGCCCCACGGCCACCGGCGCCCGAAAAGTGCTGGACGTGCCGCCGTCGCCGTCTCAAGTGCGATGGCACTATCCCGGCCTGCCGAAAATGCATCACCAATGGGTTGGAATGTCCCGGGTATGGCAAACAATTAAAGTGGATGAGCGGTGTCGCAAGCAGAGGTTTTATGAAGGATACCGCATACAAGTCCGATCCTGCTCCTCCACGTCCGCAAAAAAAGCGGCAAGGCCTGGTTGTCCTGGAATATGAGCCTTCATCGAAATACCTGTCTTCAGCCTCATCTGCATGCACTAGCAGCTCGTCTTTATCGATAACAACGTCGTCTCCGCCGACACAACTCACTGACCCCATATTCCAAGATATGGGATACAATGCTAGGTATCTACTAACTTACTGTATGGCCCCCAATAAAAATTCATGACTGAAAGTTGTCGCTGACTGAGTGAGAAGTTGATCGAAAAGTATGCACTGTTATGACCATCTGTGATGAAGCCAGAACACCGTATCGAGAGCTCATGCCTCTCGTCGGGTCATCTGAGGGTGTGGCAAACGCTATGATGGCTGTCGCGGCCCTCCATGCCATGCATGGCTCAGTTGGCTCGCCAATCATGTTATCTAATGCTGTGCAAGCGAACAGCATTCATATCAATGAGAAACAGCTTGATGCGTTTCAATCACAACTACTACGTCATTGTATATCTTTTAAACAAAAAGCTCTCGAGTTTCTTTCAGTGGCTCTACAGGACCCCCGCCAGCATACCGAGCTTCAGACATTCGGAACTGCAGTTGTTCTCGCTCTCTTGGAGTGCTTTGAAACAGGCGCAGGGTCATGGGCGATTCACCTAGACGGTGCAAAGAAGTTGCTTGAAGCTGGGATCCAGAAGAGCTCTACTCTTGAAGCGTTCGTGGAAGAACTGATGCTGTGAGTAGCCATACACTACCTTCACTGGCCAGGCTAATACTCAACTGACAGATTCGAGATCTTTGGCTCTACATTCGTGCCACCCAACGTCGTTTCCACGTCGGTCACCACGCGAGCGTTCTCGGCAACGGCGCCCGAAACCATTTTATTTTGTAACAGCTTTGTTTGCCCCGTAGAGCTACTGCAACCTATTACATCAGCAACAGCCAAGTCAAGAATTGCTCGACAGGCTATGTTGAATTTGTCCAACACCTCTGAATGCACATCGGCAATTGCAGATTTGAAGTCTGATCTGGTAAAGATCCAGCAATTCCATAGCCTGGCGTGGGTCGAAAGGGTCATACCAACCATAGGGTACTTGGCAACTGTATCGCGCCAAATTATTGCCCAGATGTGCCTCATTTGGAAGTTATCGGCAGCGATATATGTATCCCGTCTACTATACACCCTCACTAGGGATGCCCAGTATCTCTCACCCATTGTCGACGACTTGATTACCGCCTTTATTCCTATACAAAACACAGTTCAGCTCAAGTTCCTGTTATGGCCTGCTGTCATTGCTGGTATTTCTACCACGAGACCTGAACACAGAGCATGGACACTATCGACGCTGGACGAGATATGGCGCCTGACACTTTGCGCAAATACCAAGGGTGCAGCCATGGTTCTTATGAAACTGTGGGAGATGAAAGATGCCAGAATACACGAAATGGGGGATGATCATGGACAAGACTGGGACTGGCTGTGTGATATCTCAACGCTTGATGGATATTGGCTACTTTTCTGAACCGGAATACCCTTCATTTTATGCGACTTTGTAACATAGCTATTGGGGGAGTCATGGAGTAGATAGGAAAATTTCTTCGATTGTTCCATGATTCAAAGGAGATCTAGCGAGCCAGCACACTACTCTATCTGTATTCTTCTACCTTGTTGCGGTTAGAGATATTAAAATCCTTTCAAAATTTAAAGTAGGCTTAAGCAACACGTTTATCGGTCAGTACAACGTCCTGAGGCCGCCGAGAAGCCTTATCCGGGTAGCTGTGCGAGTATGGAATACGATGCTTGCAGTGTGAGAAAATTGTGCTCATTGCCATCGTCGGAGCTAACCTTTTGGAATACCGCAGAGATACACAACAGCTTGATTAAAACAGCACCGCCCAGAGTTCCAAATTACAAAGATCTTTCATGCTTAATAACTTATTATTCAGATCCAGTAGATCTTTCTCGTATTCGGACCGCGGATGACATGCTGTGGTATTGTAAGCGAAAAGGCTGGTTTGGAAGTTGCCGCTGTAAGACGGATCAGCCAGGTAGACCCACTTTCCTAAAGGAGCATCCGGAGCTTAAGAATCATGAGGCTGACTCTTATTCGACCTAGAATCTGGCTTACATGTAAAGGAAATTGATTTAGATATAAAATAGCATGGCCAGACGGAACATTTGAGCTCATCAGTAGAACTACAACTTCTTCTATCCATCAATTCAACCTCAAGATGCGCTTTTTCCAGCTTGCCTTTGCCGCTTTGGCTTCTGCCGCAGCAGCTACTTCGAACTTTGATGATTGGGCCCATGGCCGTGTCGCTTTGAACGATGTCAGCATTCACTTTCGATATGCCGGATCTGGTCCTCCCTTGCTTCTTGTCCACGGAAACCCTCAACACAGCCTTACCTGGCAGTTCATCGGTCCTATCCTTGCTCAGAACTATACTGTCATCGCCCCAGACAACCGCGGTGCTGGTGATTCAAGCATTCCACCTGATGGTAACTACACTGCAGCTGCTTCAGCATCCGACCTCAAAGGCGTCTTGGACTTCCTGGACATCACCTCGGCGTACGTGTTTGCGCATGACAAGGGCGTCGGCATGGCAACTGCTCTTGCTATCCAGCACCCCGACCTAGTCAAGAGGCTGGCTTTGGCTGAATACCCTCTCCCAGGGTTTGGCTATGAACAGTCTTCAAACCCAGCACCATATTGGGATCCTTACCAAAACTGGCAGTTGGCATTCTTCCAGGTTCCCGATCTGGCCGAGTTTCTTATGTCGGGCAAAGAGAAGCAGTTCTTGCAATGGTACTTTTTCCACGGCAGCTACTCTGGTGGCCAAAGTTTCAGCGAAGACACAGTGAACAGATACACTAGCAGTATCTCGAGGCCTGGTTTTCTCAGAGCTATGCTTGGGCCGTTTTCCAGTTCAACTGTTTACCAGGATTCAAACTTCTTCAAGGCTTCATTGAACGCAAGTCAATTGAGTGTGCCCCTATTGGGAATGGGTGGTGAAGCGAGCTTGGGCTTGAAATCAGTCCTCCGCCAGTCTTTCGAACCCATCTCTTCTGATCTTGAGATTGACGTTATTCCAAAGGCAGGACACTGGATCGGTGAGTTTCGCTATCATAGTCAAAGAGATAATTACTAATTGCGTATTAGCCGACGAGAACCCCAAGTGGACTGCGAATCGTGTAGCGAAATTCTTTGGAGAAGATGACTCAACACCGTCAAAGGTTGACTTGGCTTACCTCGATGATCTGGTTACGCTTGATGTCGGTTACTTCGGTACCCGAAGGAACCTCAAACTGGGCTCTCAGTAAAGGAGGGGACCACTGCTTCAGAAGGAGAACAACTTTCTCAATTTCTTTTCTATAAGGGCATCTAGCCTTGTAACATTCAATATATAAATCTCTTCACTAAGACGAGGCTAGGAAAAATGCGCATTCACTCTTATACATCCAGTCAAGTAGCCTGTGGGCTTGAGAATGTGTGAGTAGAAGCTGTAAGTGGTCTACAGCCTGCTAGACTTTTAGATTCAAAAACCCTAGTCCAGAATAGAAACAAAACAAAAATACAACAGCTGTAGAATTGCAAAAATGCGACCGAGGGGAATCGAACCCCTCTCTAACGCTTGGAAGGCGTTAATGCTAACCACTACACCACGGTCGCTTGCTGGTTACAAGGCTGTGTCTTGTCTTGCTGCAGAATGAGCAGTGTAGGTCAGTTTATAAACAATTTGGTGTAGAAGAGAACGATATGCGACCTGGGAGTAAGCCTCTAAACCGGAAGAGTTAAAAAGGTGTTCCTTGTAATCGTTGAGGCTGACCTCCCGCCTTCTTGTGCTCTAAGTCCGCAAAGCATAGCACATTCTCATGTGTAGATGGTTTCGTCAAAATTAACGTCAAAAGGTAATTGTATACAATGAATGTTGCACCAGGCAATGATCTAATTCTAAACTTATATACAGGCCTTCAAAACTTGCAAAACGCTTACTTGGTGGAGCATCCGATACGCTTGGAGCTGACAGCAATGTCATCGTACCAGAAAGTGTTGGCGGCTCCGCTGTAGGACTCCCATCCGAAGTAGACACCCTTGATCTTGGGCTTGATGGAGCCGCTCTTCCATCCGTTGGTGTACTCCTTGGAAGCACCGGCCTTGTAGGTGAGGCCATGAACAGGCTTGTTGTTGAGCCAAGTAGCAATAGTGCCATCAGGAGACAGATGGTACTCGAGGCACTGCCAAGTGTTGGCAGGGATCTTCTTGGAGGCAGCAATGCCCTGGGGAGAAAGGTCGGGAAGAGTAGCGTCATCAGATTCATGGTTGTACATGAGAATGCTGCTCTGTCCGCCAATGCGAAGGTGCTTGCCTGATCCCTGGGCAGAGTCGGGCATGGTGATGAAGGTGACGTGAGAGTCATCAAGGGCCTTAGCACTCTTCCTGGAATTAGAGGATAATTTGTTAGTGGCTGTTTCACGAGCAGAGCATTATTTGATTCGACTTACATCCAAGTTCTGACATAGACGTGACCCTCAGGAATGGCATCTGTGCCAAAGAACTTGTGTCCACAGAAACCATTTGTGCCACCAGTGACCTTGATTGAGTTCTTGCCGCTGTGGGCAGTGGTCTTGTCGAGGGAGACACTGCCACCCTGGTCACAGTCGGGCGCATACGTGGGCCACGCGACCTTATCCCATCCACTCTCAAAGTCCTCAGCAACCTGGCCGAGGGCGAGAGGAAGCACTGAAAGTGCAGCAAGAGCGATTTGACGAAGCATAATGAAGGAAAGTAAATAAGTTAAAGACAGAATATAGATAAATGAAAAGAATGGAATGCCGAGAACAACCCAAGCGCCAAGCAGAGCGCGACGTTACAGCATCTATATAATAAACTCATAATTGATTCATGCTTAATCTCCAACAACCTGCAATAATTAGGGATTGAGTCCTGAAACGAAAGCGATTCTCCCTTCAGCGGTTATTGGTTGGACAAGGATTAATGTGCACGCCCGCGGTTAGCACGGAATGGAAAACCCGCTGAATCGTTCTTTCGGCCCCTGATACCGAGACCTGAGACGAAAGTGGGAATTTTCCCGCCAAGGGGTATGAAACAATGTATTTTTCCGTCTCTTCACTGCCCTTCCTTTATACCGCCATTTTTCTGTCTCGCTAGTCATATTTCTCGAAGAGAAAAGCCTGAAAAGCTGTCATTGCATTTGTGAGCCGCAAGTCGCTAAGCTGTGTTCTAGGCTTCTAGCGCAGCAACCTAAACAGTTGATGGCGGCACCCCTTCCGCTATAGAGCCAATCAATAAGTTGCCGACTGATAAAATAGTCATTATTGTTATTGAGATAGCTGGCAGTGCAGTACTTTCGACGTGGCTATTAGATGATGGCGCTTATTTGCACGATTATGTACTCGTTGCGGCAGTGCGGGTATTTGTTTGTTTGTTTGTTTCAATGGGGACAGACGCAACGCAAACACACACGACCCATACACCAGGCCAACTCTTTGCTGCAAAGCAAGTCGGAGATGTTTTGAACTCATCTCCCACTTCCATCAGCCCTCGCTACCTCTTATCACAAGTCTTAGGCTTTTTGTAAATGTCTTGAATGAAGCAACTCGGAAACACTGCTTCTTCATCGCCGTACCTAATGAACGCTTCCCCTCCGAATACCCCGCCTCGGAGGTCCCCTCGCGACATTGAGTGGAGGTTTAAGTCCATCACATCGCCTTGCGAATGGATCGAAGACTATCGTCCTGGTGGCTACCATCCTGTTCTGCTGGGAGATCTTTTTAATGATGGCCAGTTTAAGGTCATCCGAAAACTTGGAGAAGGTTCTTACTCTACTGTTTGGCTAGCGCGTGATCTGAGGTTAGTTTGACGCGCCGTTAACTACGATATCGGTTACTGATTTCTCTGTTAAGAAACCTCCGATATGTCGCTTTGAAGATTTTAGTCTCAGATATTGCAACATCAAGCCATGAACTACTAATCTTGCACCACCTCGCCAGCGTGGCGCCGAGAGTTAGAACCCAGCACATCGCACAGCTCCTAGCAGAGTTCGAGCATCACGGACCTAATGGGACACACAAGTGTCTTGTTTTTGAACCTATGGGCCCTTCTGTCAGTTCTATGTTGGAAGAGCTACCTCAGTTCAAGCCTCGAAAGTGGGGAATGAAGATTCGTTACCCACCTCAAATGGCGAAAAACATCCTGAAGCAGTCTTTACAGGGCCTGGCATTTCTTCACGGAAATGGTGTCGCTCATGGAGACTTCCAGCCTGGGAACATGCTTTTTGCGCTCAAGAATATTGATACACAGGACGAATCCGTGTTTCGTCAGGAGGAGAATGTTGCAACCGAGTCGATATCGCCTCCGGTAGAGCGACTCGACGGGAAACAAGATAAGTGGGCGCCGCCATACCTTTGTGTCGCGCAACCATTGTCATATTTCGCGGACACTGCGCAAGACTTCAAGATCAAGTTGTCCGATATGGGTGGCGGTGAGTATATTGCGCTTAGATCCATCTCTACATCCATAGTAGCTTACGATGAATAGCATATTTCCTTGACAGCCCGATCAATAAACCGGTCGTTCCGATGGGCCTGCGGACTCCAGAGTTGATTCTCAACGAAGAGGTAGACAAATCTCTCGATATATGGAGCTTTGGCTGCCTAGTTTTTGAGCTCGTCACCGGTCAACCTCTCTTCTGCGTACCGTGGTCAGAATCCGAGACTGACCAGGATGACGACCACCTCCTCACTCTCAATGAACGTCTGGGTCCTTTGCCCGATGAACTATATCGCCAATGGAAGACCTCTTCACTGTACTTTACACCAGACAGGCAGCTCTTCGACTGTCAACTCGGAGGTGTTGCTGACGGCGGAGAACCACTTCTCGTAGAGCAACTGTCGATGGAAGAGGCTTTTGACCAGGCAAACCCAGATCTGACAGCTGAGGAGGCAGAGAAGGTGAAGAGACTCATCCGTCGAATCCTTCAATATGATCCTGCCAAGAGGCCTTCAGCTGCGGAGCTCTTGCGTGATGGGTGGTTTAGTGAGGATGCAAAGGAAAAGCTGGATTAGATTGTATTGCTCGGAATTTCGGGGACTAAGTAGCTGCTGCATACTCAAACTGTTGACAGTCTCCGCACAGAGTTTCATACCACCTTCTAATACGGACGTAAATACCGACTCGCGCTGTTTCCTTCCTTACCGATCGTACTGAGTAGTAAACGTATCATTACTCATTAAATTATTTGCCCCGCTAAGACTTGATTAGGCCCGGGGCACGGATCCAGATGCGTGTCATTTGCGCCCTACTAAACTATGACAGTAAGGGGCAAGGTGTTTGAGTATCCGTATTCAGTCACGTAGAATGTGTAATCTGGCAAAGGAATTGATCTTTCCGTACCTATTAGCTGAGCCTCGTCATAAGGTCCCACAGATATACTAACCTCGTCCTTTTCTGCGTGTCGGCTAACTTAGACAAAAGTCAACAAACTTAGACAAAAGCCAGCAGAAGAAAGAGAACTGATACAGCAAGTATTTCTCAATGTGATAGAACTATTTCTGCTTGCTTTAACATATTTTCAAGAGCCTCCACCCCACCAGTAAGCCGCGACTAACAACATAGGAAGCAAAGAAGATAACATATGCTAGACCAGCAAAGATGATCAGGCCTCTATAGGAATCTCCTTCGGCACCCAAGATGACGCCTGCGATGGGAATGCCAATCAGAGTGCCAAAGCTTGCCAGGGTGTAGGCTGTACCATTACGTTTGCCATAGTCCTCAGTTCGACAGACTTGACCTATACAAACTGGCGCAAATGCAACAGAAGCACCTGACCAAAATCCATAAAGAATAGCGAACGACATCGTTGTGGCACGACCACCTTGAGTAGGTAGCCACAAATAGAACACTAATGCCGTGCAAGCAAAGGCAATGGCGGTCATGGTGTTCACGACACCGAACCTATCCGCAACATAACCCGGCAAAAAGCGGCCAGGGACTGCACCAACATTGAGCAGTGTGTTGAGCAGGTAAGCATCCGTGTAACCCCACTTCGAGTGGATGGCGTAAGAGCAGATATACGAGATAGGGATGAAGATGGCAAACTCAATGAGGACTAAGCCCAGTGTCATCATGGCGTATTTGATCTACTTGAGTGCTGCGAAGTCAATAGTTGAACCGCCTGACTTGTTGGGCGGCAGCCTTTTTCGTAGTAGCAGACAGGCGACGATACAATGTATAGCACATATCAAGGCGATGATTCGGATCGACCATCCAAACCCTATTCGTGGCGCGAGGTAAAGGATGACGAGTGGCATCCACACGCCTCCGACGCCACCTGAAGTACAAGCAAGGCCGGTGGCTAGGCCTCGCCTTTTTAGAAACCAGTGTCCGATGACTGGCAGGGCGGGATTGTAAAGAAATGATGCCGAGATTCCTCCTAATACGCTGAAAGAGAGGAAAAACTGGTAAAACTCTAGAACGTGATGCGGATTAGCCCCACCCCAAAGCAACATGTCGCTG
The DNA here is from genome assembly GCA_014822085.1 of Fusarium stilboides. Lineage (NCBI taxonomy): Eukaryota > Fungi > Ascomycota > Sordariomycetes > Hypocreales > Nectriaceae > Fusarium > Fusarium stilboides. Next base: position 200,082 of record JAASAY010000269.1, read on the forward strand.
TCTTATCTGTAGATAAACTCATGAAGATCAATGACAATACAATTCGAATTGAGCTAGGAATTATCAATAACCTTATATCATGAGAGTCAAAAATAGGGCCAATTTGCGCGCCGCAAAAGAATAAAAAGAAAGCGTAGGTGCTGAAGATCCAGCCGGTCGTGGATTCCGGCAGCCCGTGCAAATCGTGCTCAGTGAGCCAGGCCTGAAGAACTGCAAGTGAGTTCAGTAGCCCCATAGAGGGAATCATGGCACACCAAGAGCCGAGGACGATAAGCCAGGCTTCTTTACCCCCATCCGGGTACGCGTCTGTATTTGTGTTTCCATTTGCTTCCCAGGACTGGGTAGGAGCATCTGATTCCGAGACGTCTTGCATCTTTGATTCCATGGCGACTTGATGACTTGATCTTTGAATATTTTGATGGCTAGTATTGAGTTTTGAGTCCTATTCTTTTATATGCCTGACGAAGACTCATGGTATCGATGGAGAAGCGAATCATGAATGGGGCACTTCTGTTTCTAATGGTAATTTGAGTCATCTGCGCCCTACGGTCAATCTATATGGAGACTTTGTCGACCTTACCCCAATCCAGCACAATGATTCTAAACAACTCAATCTCGGAGCGTACTACTTTATTAGTAAGATGACAAGGTTGATTAAACTAGGAAAGACTACATCATGTCATGTCCTTGAGACATATCTAGATGTTGTCTGGGGCATTGTTATGCTGTATGTCCCTCTTTGAATCTACAAGCAATGATCACGTAGTTTCTATTCGTCAGCAACTTACGGTCTCCATGGAGCTTTGTATCATTCACACCAGCTTGACAACACTGAAAATGTGGTCCTTGACCCCCACTGCCTCGATTTCGAAACCCTCTGAGGCTTCGATGGCTTCGGGCACTCTTCTCAACTAGTCTCAACAGTTCTGAGTATCTCTTGATGTGGCTATGATGCGTGTCAAGAACGCTGACACAGAGTGTAAGTTGTTTCAGAAGACAAAACAGAAAATTCCGATCTCGTCGTCAAGCAAGGTCATCATGCCCACGGAAAAAAAGCAACCTGAACAATAAGTCGGTTTGATGGCAATGAACAGATTGAGTCCGCAGAGTTGCCTTGATCTAAGCCGTAAGGAAATATATCCCTGTCAAGTCCGTATCTGTTACCTTTTAAAATGGGCCTACTAACAAGTCTGACTGAAAAAGGTGAAGGTTTTCCGAGAGACTCGGACCTGGATGAGAGTCACACTACTTTACGCAAAGCAGCGATATCTTGTCGTCGATATCCTTCTTGAAAAAATTCTCTCCGAAGTCTGTAACCGAGAAACATACAGCTGTATCGTCGCATCAGAAAATTATGGAAAAACCAGGCCATTCAAAATGCTTCATTCTTTTATTTCACCGATCACGTGGCGACAGTAGAGATATGCCGTGAAGTTGTTTCAATATTGACTAAATATGTACATATAAGTCCTTAGAGCCACTCACAGTCCGATGTACATAAGGTTTCCAAGTATCTAGTTCTTTGGCTTGGTAAATGCCCCCTTTGTCAACTTGACAACGAAAGCACCGCGCTCAATAGTGTTGATAAAGATGTAACCCGACTTGAAGTAGGCGTAAGACGACCAAGTTCCGACGAACGAAACTGAACCACCACCGGGAAGAGCATCATCCTCAGGGTAGATATCGAAATAAGCCGCCTCATAGACACCACCACCTGTGGGGTCCTCGGGGATAGAACGGCCATCAAGGACTCGAAGACCGGCACCGTAGTGAGACTGGTAGATATACTTGTCAATGACGTACTGGTTGTGGTCGATGGACTTTGTAGGGTGTTTGAAAAGTCCAGTTTGCTTAGGCTTCTCGAGGTCACGGATGTCCCAGATGAAGGTAACCGGGTAACCGTCACCACCAGGGCCGTTTCCATTCTGCTCGTCAAGCTCGTCGTCAAGGACGAGGTACTCTTGGTTCTGGGGATCAAGAACCCAACCTTGATGGGTGTAAGAGGCACCCTCGTAAGAGATGCGGGAGATGATGTTGGTGACGTTCGCCTTGTCAGTCACATCATAAATGGTGAGGGTGTCCTCGTTGTATCCGTAGCAGATGTCTCGTCCCTGGTAGCGCTTGTCGGGTCCGCGGTAGACAATGCACTGGGCATCGTGGACATAGCCATCACCCTTAGCGCAACCAAGAGACTCAGGGTTAGATGGATCAGTGAGATCGAAAAAGTTGAGACCAGACAAACAGTTGGTGTCATTTCGTGGCTGGGCGCCCACGGCAACACCGTACTTTAGCTCCTCATTGACAACGACGTTGTGGGCACGGCCGACAGGTAAGAGAGCAGTGAAATGACTGGTAAGATCCTTCTTGGCGTCAAAGACGACTGGCCTCTTGGGGTTGATCTTGAGAAGCTTGGTCAAGTCAAAGATCTGGACACCATGGCCAACAGCCTCAGATCCAATGATCACATAGTTCTTGTATGTGCGGATCTCACGCCATTGGGATGGCACAGAGTACTGTGGAAGGCGGCCAAGATAGACAAGCTGGCCCTTCTTGGTGATCTCGGCAAAGGCTGTTCCGTCGTACTGACCGATAGCGACAAACTCACGGCCATTGTCAGAGGTCCATCCCCATGAAGAGGAACCCCTACCCTCAGTGCTACCAAGGGCACTGTGACTCAAGAAAGAGTAGAGGTCGGCCTAAATTTGGGAGTCAGTTATTATTGGGATATTAGTACTAGCCTCTTTACTCACGTTGTTGCATGCAAAGGTGTTGTTGGAATCACCCTTGATAGCCTCTGCAAAACCCTTGACACACTTGGTGTAACCTAGCTTGGGGTACTTCTCGCTAGCAAAAGCACCGGCGGCGTCTTGTTTAGCCCAGACAGCCTACCGATATGTTAGACATAGTATGAGAACACTTGCTGCTATGCTTACCTGCTTGCTAGCCATGAGCTTATTGTGGACTTCTCCTGAGTCATAGAGCCTGGCTGCCTTCTCTTCATTGACCTTGATCTCCTTGGCGTCGACATAGGAGCTCACAGCAGCCAAAGCGCTGAGGAAAAGAGTTGACCTAACCATCTTGAAAGGTGGAGAAGATAGTTGTGATGACTGGGGATGAGGAAAAGGATCAGAGAAGGAATTAGGAGGAGAAGCCGAACCTTTTTATCCTCTTCACTATCGGTGAGCCGGGACGAGCGGACATAAACTCCATTTCACGACATATCCTGAATTATCCTCGACATTTCGCCATGCACGGCAGACCTGCCTTTTGCGATCGGAGGTTTGCATCTTCGCGCTTAGAAATCCCCGGAAAAGCCAATCAGCAGAAGAGTAGGGTCGTACCTCGTTCATTCTCTCATCTTGGCAATAGTGGCGGCATTTGCTGTACAACGGAAATATCCCAGATCTGGAAGGTGTCTGAAATGGGTCATCTTGGGCACCCTTAGTTATCAGAACCTATGCAATACCATCTGGGTAATGAACTGCACGACAAGGCCCCAAGATCTATCAGGGTGCAACCCGGGGGGCGGGTGATATCTGTAATAGGCATGTTCCTAGAGGATATGGGTGTCCTATGTCAAGGCATCACAATGCAACACAACTTTGTCTCACAAAAGTTCTAGTCAAGACAAATGACAAGCATCTAATTGGGCAAATGCTGTATCTCTGCAATGTCGCAATCGCTACACAGCCTTGGCTGTTACACCAGCGAGATACCAATCCCAGTCCGGCAGGTGAGTTAAGCTTATTGGCTAGCCTTCTCACCTTGGTCATAAGGCCGACGCTTTTTTTAATCTTATCGCGAAGCTTAAAGGCGCAAATGCGACGCTGGGGCCTTGGCGTTCGAAAAGGTCCTCAAGGAAGGTGATTGATTGGAGGAATTGAAGTGGAAACAAGATTATGCCGAGGCCGATAAGGCGGCTGCTCTCCTTTGTTTAGTTTATAGTGACTCTTGAGATGGTATAATAGGGGACCAAGGTAGATCTTACCATATGTGGCCATTTGGCAAAGGCGTCTAAGAAGACGACTCCGGACCGGTGTGAAATGGCACCTTGAGGTTTTTGCTCTCAAGATGAGGCCAGCTCAAACTACACTAAAAATAGAGGCAGAGCTGCAGTCGCGGGAAGATACCGATTAGCCACTAACAATCAATACAATTCCTCCAGTGAAGCTACCGCTAATGCCTCCAGAGAGTAGCGTTACGAGCCAAGACATCGCACCTACCCAGGAAGCGATGAAGTTTAGTCAGGCTTTGCCCATTCCTACAACATTATCTTACCGTAGGTATCAAGTTCTTGTACTTTTGATAATATTTAGTCGCTAGTGTTACTTGCAATTCACCGCGCCACAGCAGCATTATGATGCCATCGCTTCTCGGAATAGTAACTGCCGAGAGAGGCTTGCAGTCGGTTGAGGCTCAACTTTTTACTACCTATCAGAACAAACACGTACTGGGAACTTTCGGGAATATCAAGACCGATCATCTTTTCTACAACGTCATGATGAGCTTCGCTACAGTAAGATCATAGAGCGGATTGAGACCCGTTCGGCTTTCTAACCGCGGTTCCCCTCAAAAGGCGGGGTTTGGTTCGGAGATCAATTCGGCCCAAGGCAACTCGATATTGAGACCAACTTCAACACGTATCTTGATTTAAACACCAGAACATAATACAGAAAATCAGCTGCAATGCCGTCCAAACCCTCATTCGATTCCCTGCCACTGCGCCAAGATGGCCCTCATGGAAATGCTTGGGGCCTTTTTGGTGATAAAGATGAATGTGGCATGCTGAATCTCCTGACACCCGAAGTTACTGCTAAGGCTGCAGCAGAGATACGTGATGGCGTTCGTGTCTCTACCGACTGGCCTCTTAATCGAATGTCGCGACCGTGCTTTGGCCGTGCACCCTTTAAGCATGAAATTACTACCAAGACCCCTCGTGCTGTTAATGATGATACCTTGATATTTAACACGCAGAGTAGTTCTCAATGGGACGGCTTTCGGCACTACGCGTATCAGAACGAAAGGATCTGGTTCAATGGTAAGACCCTTGATGATCTCCTGTCAACAACTGTCAATGGCATTCAAGGTAAGGTTATGACCTGTGACTCGAGGGATTGGCAATAGCTGATTGATCTAGCTTGGGTTGAGCGAGGTGGCATCGTCGGCCGCGGAGTGTTGCTAGATTATGCAGCTTGGGCGGATAAGAACAACATCGAGATCACACCCTTTGAAACAAAGTCCATCACCGTCTCGACATTACAAGAAGTTGCCAAAAGTCAAGGCACCACATTCTACGAAGGCGACATTCTCTTCATTCGGTCAGGATGGGTTCGTGCCTACGACAAGCTCAGTGACGGCGAGTGCAAGACTTTAGCAGACTACAAAGTCCCACCTGCCCATGGTATCGAGTCGTCAGAAGAGACCCTTCGATGGCTCTGGGATCAGTCCTTTGCTGCAGTTGCTGGTGACCAGCCTAGTATGGAGGCTTGGCCATGCCAAAACACCGACTTCTTTCTACATGAATGGCTTTTGGCTGGATGGGGAATGCCTATTGGCGAATTATTTGATCTGGAAAGGCTAAGCGAAGAGTGTCTGAAACGCGGTCGATGGTCCTTTTTCTTTTCAAGTATGCCCCTCAAGGTAAGCTTTCTCAATCAACCCTTCAGCGCTGGAAACTCATGCGTCTCAGGTACCTGGAGGTGTTGCTAGCCCACCAAACGGGGTTGCTATTTTTTGATGCGTAGATTTCTAGCTCAACTCGCTTGGGGGATAGTGTGGTTCATCGGGATATAAACATATCTTGTGCGTGTGATATGCAAAACGGTTTGGCTCCCGTGCTCTTGCAATAAATACAGTCATCCTGAATACAGTCCTCACAAATTCAGAAGTCCTCCACTAATTGCATGTCCTACCCAGTTATCAGACGCTTTCTCGATGTTACGCCAAAGTTTTGAAACATCTTGCTTCAAATAGAAGCTTGAGGCTCTCACTCTTTTCATCCCAGGACGCAACGTGATACTCCCTTGACGACCTCGTCATCTCCACTCTCACATAATGAACATATTCAGCAGCCGTCTTGGTCCAAATGATAGGCATGTCGCCAAAGTGAGTTTCGTATAGGTAGTCCGCATGAATCTTGAAAGTTGCCATCTCGTCTCTCGTCAGCTTTCTGAGTCCCTTATATGCCTCCGTCGGGGGAATGACGTCGTCGGACACATCGGAAATCCCAGTAGTTTTGGGGTACACAACAGATATGCTCTTCAGGGCAGGCATGTACTTCATAGCGATGGGCAGCCATAGTCCTCTATCCGTGACCGAGGGCGCGAGTGCGAGGTGTTGTACAAGGGACGGCCACTTGTCACTGCTGCACATGTCGCAGAATTTGTAAAAGCTGTGTTTATCAACAAAAAGAATGTCCGACTCCGGATCATAGCTTCGACTCCAAGGCACCTTCTTCAGGGCTACGCGGCGAGCCTCTGTACTGACTCCCAAGAGGGAGGTGTATGGGCTGTCAACCACCAATTGTGCGGCCGATTCTGATTTGTAGTCTGGTGGCAGTATGCAAACACCTTGGCTCGAGCTAGTGGATGCAAGGGACAGGTCCCATATCTTCAGCCTGAGTTCAAGCGGAAGACGAGGAAACGCCTTGAACTGAGGGTGTTGGAGGGGCTTGGAATGCGGCATCGAAGATTGAGTTGGCATGGATGTTGTTGAACTGAGGCAGAGTGTTGCAAAAAAATTAATTCCCTTATGTTCGTTCGGGCGGGGTTCGTCTACTGAGATAAAGTTAAATATCAGGCTTAGAACCAACCCACTGGGCTGGGCTAGGCTGTCAGAGTGGCAAAACTGCTTACGTTTTGGTGGTATTGCGCCCCGCACACAGCCACCATAAGGCTCCGACCCTCAGACATTCAGTACAGCAGATGTTGACAATTCCCGGGGAGCCTCTCGAGGCCTTCTGGCATGGACACGCCATATTATCGCCGCGAACCAAACTACGGAGACCTGAGCCGAGATCCCGGAGGCATTTTTTCTGCCTTAGACTTGATTTAGGCTGGGACAGCGACTACTCAGGATAATGGGCGAGAGACTACTTAACTTCTTAACATGCTTTCGGCCTTGTTTTACACAACTTTGTACTTTGGTATTGGGGCCCAGTGGTTGGGGTTTTGACCACCGAGACAACTCACAAAGACCTGATAGTCTCTCAATACTAACTGTACATATAAGAGAGAGTATAGCAGCTGCATATGGCGGAGGTATAATAACCCGTTACTATTGAATTCACTATTATCTTGCGTCTGTGTTGTAGAAAGCGATCTGTAGAATCTCTCGTCAGTCCCGCATGTGTCTTTCAAGAGGCTCTGTCAAGCTGAAGCTTATTCCTTATTGTCAAACGATAATGGGAAGAGGAATTGAGTCAGCATGAGGCAATGGTGTTAGATGGTACTCGAAATGCTAGTTGCAAAGGAAGCTTTGGGGTGGGTTAAAATCGCAGGGAAGTGAATGCGGAGAAAACATCCCCCTGTAAGCTATGGAGGAATTATGTTGGTGATTACAGGAGTAGTAGCGCGCAGGGGTTCGGAAAGCCAGAGAATGAGTCACGGATGATACGTTACTAGACCTTATCAATAATACAAGTCACTGAATTGTTTTACCTGCGGTTTATTTAGATGCAAAAGATCCAACAGTCATTGTGACTTACGCAATCCAACTATACGCGCTACCCAATCAGATAGCAGTATACAGCTGATTGATTCATGAGTGGACAGAGTGAGTCAACAGGATCTCTCTGACTGCATTTGGGCGAGGAATAAGTCTGGATCAGGTAACGTATGCGGCATAAAAGGGTATTGCGTAATCGTACGACTTCAAGTATAAGAAGACGCGGGGTTTGAAGCATCCTTACAACATACGCCAATTACTCTTGGTGTTCTCAAGGTTTAGAGAGCTGATCGATATAAGATCGCACAGCCGCTTGTTGCGCCCAAAAATCGTTTCCTCTCTGATACCTGAACAATGGCACAACCTGGAGACGTTCCAGCGTCTGACAAAACTTTTGCCCAAACGCTCTGCGACCTCGAGGTTCCCAAATGGATTAAGATCTCCCCCGACGGACAAAAAGTGGTATACTCGACAAGTCTGCTCGGTGGCCAGCGAAAAGGCAAGAACAGCGTCTCGACGCTATGGCTGGCATCAACCACAGAACCAGGCTCGTCGCGCCAACTGACTTCAGGCCTGTTCAACGACCTCAAGCCGACTTGGCACCCTAGTGGCAACCAACTGGCTTTTTTGTCCGACCGTGCAAAGGCAGGCGAAAGCTCTGCAATTTGGCTGATGCGTCTGGACGGCGGGGATGCAACCCCCATCACGCCAACCGACAACGCGCAGGATATTGAAACATTTGAGTTTTCTCCTGATGGCAAGACAATTGCTTATCTATCTGCCGACGAGAAGAGTGAGGAGCTCAAGGGAAAAGAGGAGAAAGATGAGCCTGATCCTGAGGTTTGGGGTGAGCGATGGGAGCATGCTCGGCTGCGGCTTGTTGACGTAGCGTCCCATGAGATCAAGGTCCTTGTCGGAGGTGATCAGAACATCAATGCCCTCTCCTGGAGTCCCGATGGGAAAAATCTTGTTTATGAAAGCAACGAGACCCCTCATATTGAGGAGCCTCTGCTGACGGGCACGGCTATATCGACTGTCAATGTCGAAACTGGCGTAGTCAAGCAGCTATGCAAGTTCATGAATGAACCGTCCGACCTTACCTGGGCACCTGACGGCCAAATTTACTTCATCAACGGTACACCTGTCGATAAAGAATCTGGTGGAAGGGCTGTTTATAAGGTCGATTCGGAGGCAACCTCGGCCGGGTTTGTCAAGGTCGCGTGCGGTGTGGACGACGATGCGGCAGACCTTCGTGTAGTAGGCGAAAAACTTCTCCTAAATCGCAATGTCAGGCAGGTCGATGTGATCAGCGAGCTAGGCGGGAAAGATGTCTTTCGAGAGAACAAAGAATTCTGGGTGTGGGATGTGTTTTATGACCGCGAGACGGGCATTCCAAAGCTTGCCGCTAGCTTATCAGATGTCAACACACCTTACGACGTCTTCATCATCGAGGCGGGCAAGGACAAGCTCAAACTGTCTGACCATGGAAAGCCACTTGGGAATCACCAGTTTGGCTCCTGTACTGGCCTCACTTGCCAATCTTCAGACGGAGAAGTTGAGCTAGACAGTCTATACCTGACGCCGGCTTCAAAAACAGGACCCAATGGTACTTCCGAGGAATCGCTACCGACATTTGTTCTTATTCATGGAGGTCCAACATCTCGTGATACCGATAGCTTCGATACAACTTGCTTCAATTGGGCTCCGTACATTCTTTCCAAGGGTTACGGCGTGCTTCTTCCCCAGTATCGCGGGTCGTCCGGTCGCGGTGAGAAGTTTGCATCATATAGCATAGGTGGCCAGGGAAAATATGACTATGCTGACGTGGTGTCCATAACGGACAATGCCATTAAGAAGGGCTTCGCCAATCCCAAAAAGCTCATCGTTGGTGGATGGAGTCAAGGTGGTCTCATAACTTACCTGTGCAGCGTTCGGAACGGTCTACACGGTCTTGGCTGGCGCTTCAACGCAACTATTGCGGGGGCGGGTGTGTGTGATATTGAGAGTCTATGCTTGACATCTGATTTGGGGTCAACCTATGAGGTTGAGTTGGCTGGTGGAGATACTATCTGGACACTGGGGAAAGCTGACACAAGGAATCGCCAGGGCAGCTCGCTCTGGGAGGTGGCTGGGGCGGTAGAGCACTCCTGTCGCACGGGAGAGCCCGTTATCCCGCCCATGCTGATTCTGCATGGAGAGGACGACGTGCGCTGCCCGTTTACTCAGGCCCAGGGCTTTCGCCGCGCCTTGAGGGCACATAGACTGCCTTGCGAGTTTGTTGCGTATCCTGGCGAGGGGCACGGAATTCAGAAGCAGAAGTTCTGGCTGGATATGCTCGAGCGGGTAGGAAGATGGTGCGATACGTATATCGGACCAAGGGCCGAGGCTAAGTTGGCCATCAGGTAAAACAGCCTGACATTTGATTCTGAACTGAACTGAGAATACTGCCAAGTGTGTTGCTAGTGGCCTAGAGACTAGTTTGTGGTGATGGTATGGATGTCTGTAACCAAGCTATGTTTATTTTGTTTGCTGTATTGTTGCTCGCCTCTACTGCAGACTTCTAAACCAATTGAACATTACCCGAAAGATCTTGGCAGGTAGCTCATTATGTTCGTTAATCGTTATCGAAACACAAATTATGTCCCCGGCCAATACTTGTTTAGTAAGGTTACAAGATGTACCTGAACCCTGAATCTCGGAGCCCTTGCGCCGAAGCCATGTCGACCTTGCCTCCTCCATGCCCCACTGCATTCGCTTCGCTTTCGGCTCGATCAAGTTTCTTGTTCTCATATTTGTGGACGTAGCGCAGCACAAGAGCAAGTGCAGCAACGAGCACACATATCGCCGAGTTGGCACTACCGCCAGCCGTGTATTGAGGGCCATCGGTACTCGGATACATGTAGGAGCCATAGATTGTCGCTGTGTTGCCGATCATGTTACAGATAGCGATAGTCGCAGATCGCTTGATGAGGGGTCGAGGGAAAGAGTTTGCTACCCATGATACAATGATCTGGTCTAAGAGAAGAAGTGGTGAGTACAAGAGAACTCTGGACAAAATGGACTAGCCTTGATGAGGAGAGCAGACTTACAAGATGATATGGAACCCATTGGCATGAGAAACATGGCAAAGAATCGTGCTCCGACCACTGTTGTTCCAGCTGCAATGGCGTTCCCGACGGCTGCCAAAAGCATGAGACAGACAATGTGCAAGGATCTATCGTTTGTTTTGGCCGAGCTTAACGTGACACAGATTGATAGGAGAAAGGTAGCGAACTATCACCAAGTCGGACACTGTCAGTAAACACAAATCCGGACACAAAGATATGAGAGATAATGGGGGGACGATTACGTACCCATGCTGGAGCCGTGAGCCAAAGCGTGACAATTTTGCCATAGCCAAGAGTTCCCACGATGGTGGGGAAGAAGTATTGGAATGTCTGCGAGACCAGGCTCACATGCTGTAGAAGAAGGAATAGGTATAGGCGGTAGTCTCGTACGGCCAATTTGACACCATCCCAGGCGGTCTGTTCGCCGTAAGTATCAACCTCGCTGATATCCTGCGCCAATCTCCACGCTGCGAATGCGCGCTCTTCTTCGGATAGCCATTTTGTTGTGTGGGGGTAGTTGGGGAGAATAAGCGAGGCGATCAAGGAGAATCCAATTGCAGCAACACCTTCCTAGTATGAAGTTAGCTGGTGAGCTCGAGAACATAATATATAAGAGGAATGTACAGGGGGAAATGAGATTTAGCTATAAAGGATTCAACTTACGATGATAAATAGCCATCTCCAACCAGAAATGCCATGAGTCCCTTCCAGATCTCCCAGGATAGCAGCGCCAAGTACTCCGCCAAACATGTTCGCCAACGCATTTCCTGCATAAAGCCAGGCAATTCGCCGAGTGAGTTCAGCTCTTGTGTACCAAGAACTCATGAGAAACACGGCACCAGGAAAAAACGGGGCTTCAACAAAACCGAGGAAGAAACGAATCACAACAAGATGAGTGAAGCTTTGAGCTGCGGAATTGCAGGTCGAGACAACGCCCCACAGACAACATGAAGCGCTGAGGTAGAGCGAAGGACGCAATCGAGTCAACACCAAATTGGACGGGAGTTGCATGAGGAGGTAGCCAACAAAGAAGATTGACGTAGCCAGGTTGAAGTCGGTGCCTGACATGCCGAGGTCCTCTTCTAAGCTCCCTTGACGTGCTTGAGCGAGGTTCGAGCGATCGAGAAAGTTGAGCAGATACATGATGACGAGTGTAGGCATTAATCGCAAGTCGACCTTGCGGACCAGTTTCTTATCAAATTCCTCCCGCCATTCTGTGCTCTGGCTGTTGAAGCTTTCTGCCCAAACATCAATGTTTTGTCCATGGCTGGTTTCAGGAAGTGCCGCTCCGCCACCGATAGTATCTCCCTCCACCATGTGGACAGATGATTTGTCGTTGTCCATGGTTCAGCTGTGGGGTTTCCGCGAGGCCTTGATAGATGACGTGCTGCTTTCTTTACTCAAAGAGCTGGCTCAGGTCGCGACACCTATCCCGTTGACTGGGCTGTGTGGTACGGAAATAACGAAAAGTAAAAGGCCTATCAACCGTAGCAGGTGGACGCAAAGGATTCTAGCCAAGACAATGGCATATTATATAGAGAAATAAGATCCATCACTAGAAGAGGTAAACAACTCGGCAATCACGCTCGGCAAAGAAATAGCCCGAGGTTTGGAGAACACGAGTAATGTTACTCGTTGATTGTGCTGCGATCAGCATCAAATGTAACATAACCATGCGCATAAAACACTTTCCGGACCTAATCCGGACGAAAGGGAGACCAGACCGTAATTTAGCTTGACTTCCCGTGGGCAGATCCTCCCCCACAATCGAAACACTACCCCACATTCAAATACGGGGTTAATTCTGGGGTACTAGCATATACCGAGATAAGCCTGTGACCAGAGAGTACAGAGCTGGGTAGTATGTCAACTGGGTCTTATCAAGTCACTTCCGCCACCTTCACCTGCCTAGTCAGGATTGTCCACTACTGTCGTCAGCGAAACCCGTAGGCACAAAACATCGTCATGGAAACCTGGTTACTTCCTGACAAAAAGTGGGCATCGATTTCGCTCAATTGACTGATATGTCTCTTCTATTGTCTCCTTGTCTCCTTAAGGACTTCCGGTAGTATTACTCTCGGGCCCCGAAGAGTTTGCCTCTATCTACAAGTCTGAGTATTTCTTGATAAGAGCACCCAGTCGTTGGCTCTCAGGGTGGTCGGTTATTTTGACAATTTTTAGAGGCCACTGTGCTTATTCGTGCTTCCTCCGCACGCTATTCCACTCCTCCGCCTCCTTACCTGGACTGAAGTGCCTATTTAACGACTCAATATCGACTGGGTTCATTGCGGCCCGTACAACGTTGAGCACATCGATTTCGAGATAGTAGTTTCTATCTTGGTCGTCTAGACCCTTAGCCGCGAGAAGCATCGTGTTTTGCAATTCCCTGCGCCTCTCGAGGACAACGTCTTCCTGAGCTTTTGTCTCCCTATTACCGCGAATGCGAGAGTCATGAGCTGATGCGTAAAATACGTGTCTGAGTCTTCAAATCCATGGGGTAGATGGTAAAGTCGCAGAAGTGTCTCAAAACACGCCTTTGAGTGCTTCAGCATCTATTGAGGGGCTCTTGGATCAGTTGGATTTGAATCTACTTATGGAAGCGTGAGCAGAAGCTGGCAAACGTTGATCATGACGTTATGATACAGTAAACTGGGTAAATATCTGTGAGAGACTGCAAAAAAGGGATCGTAAAATGCGGGATGAAGCTAAGAGGATCTTGAAGAATTGAGCTAGACTTACTGCAACTTAAGCTAGGGCGGAAAGACGATGTTCTTTAGTGACAACGGAGCTGGTAAGGAGGAACACCATGTTTCTAGATCGCGTATATGGTCTTGGAGTAACTCGACCGAGGGAGCATTGTTTTGACTATCTTTGTCCCCAAATACCTTCCTTGAAAAGCGGTTGATGATCAGGATCATTGGAGATATGAATGCTCTTGTGATGTAGAAAACAAAAATCGTGTTCTTTACTGTTGTTGACGCAGTCCTCTCATTACCCTTAGAGACGCAAAGCATATATTACGTAGTTAGCTGTTTAAACCGTGGATCTGGGATCTTGGCAGCAGCGTACGGTTTGTGATACTCTGGAACGTGTTGGTCATCGAGCGGAGCAGCTATCCTTCATTGATATTTCGTAAAACAGACGCTACATTCGTAACTTGGCGGATTGGGGTAAGTATAGCATCTGCTTCGGCGGGCTCACGCTCTTTCAGAGCGTTGACAACATGCTGAAGTGTCGAACGAGAGGCCTGAAGTGGCTGATGTTGCTGCTCCAATTCGCCATAGTTGCGTTTGTATACTTCAGCTTGCGGATCCAAAGTCGTCATAATGTATACGCACTGAACCTTCCTGCGAGAACAATTGGCACAGCGAGGTTGCCCAGCGTCACACTAGTCTGGTCAGCTTGTCCAAATATTTATCAACTTCAGATGAACTCAGCCGACCTTTACTTTGCGATTACGACAATCTGCACAGATCAGGCATATATCAGCGAATATTCTTGACCTCAAGCTCTATTAAAAAAATTCCAGAAAACCCTTGATTAGGCGAATAGGGTCCCTCAGTTTCGCAAGCGGCTCTCACTATTTCGCGTTTGGGGATGCCAGATAATGCGGACACAGAATCTGTGTGTTCATCGTCGGATCCGGCTGGCTGCGGCAACAGCGGTCGAAAACTCATGCCTGTAAAAGATCTTTTCTTCCACAGGCCTGTAGTGATTGTGTATACGGGGGATGCTTGTCAGTGGTGGCCTCAACTCAGCTCTCACCTAGAAACAGAACCGTGTTGTTTTTGCCGTTGTCGAAGTCAACCTCTAAAGGCTCAAAGCACTTCAAGCTGAGAATATTCTGATACGTAGACTTATATACACATGACGTCAGAAAGCTGATGACACCATGATTGGGTAAAGTTTCAGGTCCCAGGCCGCCTGTTAAAGGGCCAGTATTCAACATGTTCCAGGCTTAAGCATAATAACAACGCGAAGTAATCCACTTCTTATCCATAAATAAGCCATAACGATTGGCCGCTATTTTTTGCAATTACTACACACAGGATATCTACAGAAAGTAACCGGAAAGCCTGCTAAGTGCTCCCTATTAAGGAACTCGAGATACCTACTAGCCTATATTATATACTAAGAGTTCTATCTAGTCCTACCAGTTGGACTATATTTTATGCGCCTATATTATTCTTATTAATATAATTCACTTGTTAAGATGCTTTTAGCCTTATTTTAAGTAAGGTCCTGCTTTAAATTATAATAAAAAATATAATTTTTTAAGTAGCTAAATATAATAATCTTATATTTAAATAATTATTAATAATTAAGGTTTTAAACTATATAATAA